>SNQJ01S0058598.1:116452-128991 GCA_010110895.2 Picea sitchensis
TCTTATTTTGTAATTATTTTCTTTAATTATCTTCAGGGCCTACATGTACTTCCTTCTTCAATTCACTTTGTCATCTTCAAAAATTCATTTCTCCTCAACCATGAGGATCCACGTGACGTGCCACATACCACTGGAAACAACATTATGTATGATATCCATCCATGGGTGTTGTATTTTCATGTGCATTTTCCTTCATGTCCAAATACCTTCATCAATCTTGTGGTCCAAAACCAATGACTAGGGTTGACATCAATGACAACAACCAATATTCCAAAACATCCAACTATTTAATTAATTTTCGAGTAGTAATCATGTTCTTAATCCCGGTCATGATATCACTTTTTCTCTCAATACAATTCCCTCAAATATCCCTAAACCCTTCTTCACCCCTTGATCATTTGACAATTATTAGATAAATTTTATGGATTGGATTGCATGGGTCTAATGTGATTGTTGAGCTAAACTTTGTTTCATATTAAGAGAATTTCATGTATGGTTTATTTAAGAGCTAGATGCTAATAATTGTTGCATACAGGATGAGATTTTTTAGCAGAGGAATTCATGGTCGAAACAATAGGGGCAAAGAAAATTGGAACATAGGGCCTAGAAGGTTTAGATTCTCATTACATTTCGATGCAAATCCTCAAGAGTTAAACCAACTCTTTGAAGATGGATTTTTCAATTGGATTGGGCAAGGGGTAGTCCATCCTAGACCAGAGAAACCACCCTTCCAGCCCCAACATGTTCCTGGTATCCATGTACCCCCTCATATATCTTTGCAACCTGAGGTTCCTGAGAATGATGGATGGCAGGAGATTATTCACCCAACAGTCTCCCACCATCATGGCTGGCCAAATTTTTCACTACCACCTCCTCCTCAACCTGTTAACCTTAATGTTCATATTTCCCCTACACACTCACCTGTACAGTCCTCCCACGCAATAAAAATACTCAAAACTGAAGCCCACCATGTGCATGATAAAGGTAGAGTTGATGCTACTCCCTCCTCTCCTTCAAGTGACTCAGCCAAATCAGTATCATCCTGTATGCACTTGAGATATGACTGCTCCCATGTCATTAGCAAGATCAAGCCTCAAGGTTCCACCCAACCTAAGGCTAATTCAAGCAAGTCAAAAGGGGATAGCAACAACAAAGGAAAAATTTCCTCACAAAGTGGAAAATATGGTTTTTGATTATGTGTTTATTATTGATTTATTGAGGACAATGGACTGCTGAAAGTTTTGGAAAACAAACTATTTTTGGATATTGTGGATATTTACATGTTTTGATATAATTTGAAATATCACTGAGATTTTAAATTTAAATTATGGAAATGATTATGGGATCCACAAGGAGGGATGTGTTTGATTGATTGTCTAATTATGCTTATTTTTGTTAAGAGATAAAAGGGAGTCACAAGGGGTCCCACCTACTAGTTATTATTTAATAAAAAGACCCTTTATTATTATTATTATTAATTCTTCCCCAAAACAAAAAGTTAGTTGAGTTTTAGTTAACTTAACTAAATGAGGTAGTTGAACTACTTCAACTATTTGGAATGCATAAAGACAAATGGAAAGAAAGAACAAGGGGAAAATAGAAGGAGAAAGAATACTAAGGTTTTCTCTTGAGTTTTATTAAGATAGTTTGGTTTTCATTCATTCTTCAATTCATTAAAAGCCTAATTCTCTTTTATGGCAGCAGGGTCCTACTGTAGACAACAAGGTTCAAGGTTGAACCATATCACTTAGATGCTTTTCTCAGAGGTGTTGATCTATCTTTGATAGTCTGTGTAGACTTGTCTGTTTATGAATTGAGTTTCATGACTGATAAAGGATATTGTGCAGAGTCAAGTGGGAAGCAGTGAGTGGCAAGATGATCTAGATTTTAAAGTTTAGTTTTTACTTCTTGTCAGAGTCCTTTTGTATGGTTTTCATCAGGGATATCTAAGTTTGAATTTGGTCCATACCTCACAGGATTTTGTAAAGAGAGGGATACTTTTGATCTTTGTAATGAAATAAAGAGATTACTATTATGTCTCATCTGTGTTAATTTCTGACTTGGTAATTTTTCTTTTGATCTCCACATTTACTTTCTCCAATTTGCATATATTCAAAAAATTATATAAAAATGTTATATTTTGCAAAATTATTTTCTTTAAAAAATCATCCTAAGCCCTTGTAATTAATACTTGTGGATTGGGAAATACATTTTGAGGCTATAAACATAGGGTGATATTCCCGTATATCTTGCCTTAGCCAAGCAAGATTCGAAAATCCTTGAGTAAGATAAAATCATATCTTTTCCTCAACACTAGTATATACAGATGCTTGCAAGGAAGGATTTGGTGGAGTACTCATGCAAGAAGGACACATGATTCGTTATGATTCAAGGAAATTAAATGATCAGGAGCAATGCTATGTTACTCATGACTTGGATATTGCAGCCATTTTGCATGCTTTGAAAATGTGGAGGCATTACTTGCTTGGAAGGATATTTGTCTTAATGATAGATCATTGTGGATTTAAATATTTATTTGATTAGCCACGACTAAATGATAGAAATTCCAGGTGGATGGTACTAATTAGTGAGTTCAATTTTGAAATAAAGCATATAAAAAGGAAAGAAAATTGAGTGGCATAATGGTACACTTGGAAGCAACAAGCATGTGTGAATATGATATCAAGAAAATAATCAGATCTATATTATAGAGTGATGAACACTCTAATCTAACGAAGGAGATCTTGCAACAATATCCTATAGGGAAGAAATATGAAGGATACCAATGCCCAAAAGATGTGCTATTGATTTACAATGACCGATTGCACCTACTCAATTCAGCAGAGTTGAAGAACCTCATAATGGATTAATTTCATAGACCTTATGTGGGTCATCCCATTTATCAAAAAATGATAACATTGAAAAAGTTGTATTTTGGTTGGGAATGAAAAGGGATATTTCAAAATATATTGTTAGGTGTCTAGAGTGCCAACAAGTTAAATTTGAGCATAAGCACCCAACATGACTGTTGCAGCCAGTGAAGATTCCTTAATGGAAATGGGAGATTATCTCCATGGACTTCATTACAAGAATGTTGAAGTGGATCTGGTGGTCCACTTCATGAGAACATCATGAATACAAAACATAATTCCATATTTCCATAATAAATAATATTTTATTTACAATTCATTTTACATATTTACTTGATATCATATGAAGTGAAATATGTGTATAAAAATACACATGGGGAATGATAAGTCAGGTTCTTTCCAAATTTCATGACTTATCATTTACATTATAATGTCTATTTACATAAAACAAACCTGGGTAAAATCATGAAGGTGGGTAACACTTTTGTGAGAATCGGGCTCCAAAATTCGTAGAGATCTTTTTTCAGCTGAACTAATACTTCTTTCAACCGAAAGTCCTATTTTTTTCGGCCGAAATATGTTTCAGTCAAACCTTTGAACGTCAAATCGAATGGTACTATGACGACACCCTCGATTTTTGTGTACAATTTTAGCCGGACGGATTTTTTTTCATTCAGTAACCTCTTTTCGGCTGAAAGATATTTTGGCTGAAAAAAGGTTTATATATTACCCGCACATCGCGCCTGTCATAGTTTTCCCGAATTGTTGGTTAGGTGATAGCGTCTGGTATTGGTGTTGGTGATAGAGCTAGGTGATATTGGACACCCTTGGTGATAGTGGACATCATTGCTGCGGGCGGGCGGACATTGGTGCTGTGGGCATTCGATCGAGGTATTTAAATTGGTAGTCGTAGTGTAAAATTGTTAGTTAAATTTTATATTTTAAATTTATATTTAGAGTGTCGACAGGGCCGTATTCGACCCTGTCCATGTATAGGGACATACCCGAATTCGGGATTGTCCCTACATGTCCTTAATTTCATATCTTACTTTATTAAACCACTTAATTGTTCCACCATCTTACTCTTCCATATATAATTAATCATTAAAGATATTATCAAATGAGACTATTAAACATCAGATATATTAATTCTTAAAAATTATTAAATATGGTGATATATAATTAATCTTTGAAATAGTTAGTTGAAACTATTAAACATGTTTGTTGCTGACAACGCTAAATATAGTGCCCCTATTAAATTATATTAGTTATTATTAAATATGACATAGGTTGGTTGTTGAGAATAATAAATAAAGTGGTAGAGATAATAGGTGTGTTAGAGTTCTCTTTTGCATATTCGGTAATATACGTGGCACAATAATACCAGGAACATCATATTTGTGAGAAGATAGATTTAATTTCATCGCTCTTACCCTGTTGAAAATCATAGTCCTGTGTTCTGATTTCCAACATGATATCAAAGACATGGAATTGAGTCTCTCTGCCCCTTGCTTATTGAGGATATCATCACAGAGTCTCTTAATATTAAGAAAGGATGCTTAGTCTTTTTTACTCTTTCAATACCACTCCACAAAAAATAAGTCTTTGATCTGAAGTTTGTTACAGTGCCACCGATATTTATTGTATTTTTGAAAAATCATTATTTTTATACTTATGACAAGGTAACATCCATTCTTCACACATAGATATGGAACCTATGTAAGCTGAGTTATTACCATGGATAATCTCTTAACACAACCTATATGAAATAAATAGGGAAGATAATGGTACAAGCTAATTAACCTAATTAATATAATCTATTATTATTAACTATGTACTGATATTGAGTGACTGATTACCATTAGTTCTATCCCAGTCATATGAGTTGAACGTATAAGTAATGGTGATACTACACTATCTATCAGTAATGAAGGGTTAGCTAGTACTTCCTTAGTCATTCCATCTTCCTTAACCCATTACATATAAGGGCAATCATACTAATCTGCTTACTATGTGCTTACTACTATACCTCATACTCCAATACTAGCTTATGGAAAACAATACTGTAATCATTATATTATATGTGATTAATAGTACGTAATAGCTGTAATTATGCTAGCTTCACTAAAAAATGATTAGGTCTCATAAGTAGATCCATAATAGCTAAGTATACCCTATCTTCTTTGTACATCATGGGTTTGATTCATAAGATGTGTTATGGATATAGAGTATATTACAAGGAGTGTATTTCTTGTACTATAATTACCTTAGATTACATTGAGCTTATGTAATAATGGTGTACATATTAGGTAAAGAGCTATGTGTTATAAATAGGTCCATAGGGTTACAGTTAACCTTTTTTATACAGAGTTAATGTATGTGTTCTAGATTATTATGACAACAATTATTCGATCATCAGCTTCATAGTGATTATAGCTTACATATCATAGATTTTAGATTTTAGCTTTTAGTATTAAATTGTTAGTTAGATTTTAGATTTTAGATTTTATAGTCTTAGATTGTTGACAGGGTCGTATTCAGACATGTCCATGTACAGGGACAAGGCTGAATATGGCCCTGTCCATGTATAGGGACATGCCCGAATATGGCCCTGTCCATGTACAGGGACATGCCCGAATATGTTAAGCATTAGATGCTTGTTGTATCTGTCTGCACATTGCTTCGATAAGAAATTTAAATTTTATGATTTAAATAGTTAGTCTTAGTATAAAATTGTTAGTTATATTTTATATTTTATATTTTATAGTGGTAGAGTGTTGACAGGGCCGTATTCGGCCCTGTCCATGTACAAGGACATGCCCAAATTTGGGCTTGTCTTTGTACATGGACAGGGCCATATTCAGCCCTATCCATGTATAGGGATAGGCCCGCATTTAGGCCTTTCCTTGTAGATAGGGTCGAATATGGAATTGTCCATGTACATGGACAAACACAAATTAGGGCTTGTCCTTGTACATGGATAGGGCAATTCAGGCTTTTCCTTGTACATGGACAAGGCCGAATATGGTTGTTTACATGGACAAGGCCCAATATGTTAAGCATTGCATGCTTGTTATATCTTTCTGTGCAAAGACTGATTTGTGTTGCATTGCATGCTTGTTGTATATGTCTGCGTAGAGACTGCTTGTTGTATTCTTTTAGGTTTTCAAGTAAATATTGTTACGTCACAGTCAGTTTAATCTCAAATAGAGTTTTGGTTTTGGAATTAATTATATATATATATATATATATGTTTACATAAGGGTAGAGTTTATTGTTATTTTTTTATAAAATTCAGTTTATATGAATGAAATCCTGGACCATATATTTTTAGGAGGTGACATCCATGTACTCTAAACAATAATACTGTATCATTTTAATATGTTACCTTATGTTCAAAATACATTATTTTGATTAAAATATATATAAATGTAATCCTTGCCTATATATTTGGGAGGCTACATCCATGTACAAACCAAACTTGATTTTTCAAAATAAGAACAATATAGGATGGAGACAAGCATAATCTAGGTCTAGTTCATATTCTTTAAAGGATGGAGACAAGCATTTAAATTTGAATTATGTACTTTACTTTATCTTAAAATTCATTCATTCTTTGCAAATATGAATGTAACTTACTTCACACATCACATAAATTCAAATATGAAAACTATGATTAGTGTGGGCTTTTGGTTTATTTTGTTTTTGGTTAAGTATCGAGTTGAGATAATGTGTGATTTGTTTCTCTCCCGGGATGGTCCATGAGACCTAGGAGTAGTTAAGAAGAGCATGATCACATTATTGATGTTACTTTGGTTTTTTGGTTAAGTACCAAGTTGATATAATGTGTGATTTGTTTCTCTCCCGGGATGGTCCATGAGACCTAGGAGTAGTTAAGAAGAGCATGATCACATTATTGATCTTCCTTGTATGCTGGGATGATAAAAGATTCTAAGTAAATATCATGAGAATCATGTGGACATTTTGCCATTAAAGAAGAAATTAATTGTTGAATTTGTCTTAAAACCACCCTTGCTTGACTTACGCCCCCCTTAATTGTTGTGTGGGTTTTTGGTTTTGTTCTTTTCTTTTACCTAAAGAAAGTTAGCTGCCTTGAATTAAAATAATTTAATTATTGACATTGTCTTGAAACCACCCTTGCTTGAGTTACGCCCCCCTTAATTGTTGTGTGGGTTTTTGGTTTTTTTCTTTGCTTCTTCCTAAAGAAAGTTAGCTACCTTGACTTTGGATCCCTTCTCTTGACTTGTTTTTTTTCTTATTGATTTTTATTATTTAACAATAAATATTTTATGTTATAAAATATTATTTTTTTAAATTATTTAATTATTTAATTGAGTGGTTACAACCCCTCTAGGATAGTTCTTCTTGGTCTTTTCCATCTTTCTACAGATCTCTTCTTGGTTATTGTTTGGGGATTTTGGTTCTACTTGCTGGTGTTTCCCTCCTCATTTTTTTCCTAGTGTTTCCCTCCTCATCGCCTTGCTAATGTTGCCCTGTGTATGTTGTTGTTCTCTTCTATTGTTGGTGCCACCTATGTATGTTGTTGGTTAGTCTATTGATATTTTACCCTAAAATTTCTTCTTGGCAATTTGTTCCATGTGTCATGATGAGATCTACCCTGAGGGTTTGATCAATGATCCCTTGAAGATTTTTCTAAGTATGTATCTAAGAGGATAGCAACAACATATCATGTAATATTTTTTCTTGTTTTAGTTTTAAGTTAATGTTTTGTTAGTGATTGTTTTTGTCAATGATTGTTTTCAAGTAACCAATGTTTAGAAATTAAAGTTTTTTTTTTTAGTTAGCTATTTTTTTTGCAATTAAATTTTAACATGTTACACATAGACTATCTTAAAATTTACCTTCTACAGTTTACATAGATATAGATGATATTCTACATGTCACAATCTTTTTATATTTAAATATTTTCATGTTTATTATATATAGCATCTTAGTCAAAAATATAGTTGTTCTAGTTTTTCCAATATATGTATGCGATGCTTTGAAGTTGTTATAAATGCTTAAATGCTTGAATCATAAAAATGTTTACTTACTTTACCAAGCGCGCTGTGATCAAGCCCAGGGGACTATATGTACCAACTGGCTAGACAGTACAACTCTAGATATTGAGGGAGATATAGCTATCAAATGGGAAAAGTATAAGCAAGATCTGATTATCTCAGGAATACACCTTCAAGATCGCATGGATGCTTTACTTTGGATGGGAGGTGATAACACAAGCCAACTAATGGTTAAAAATGTGTATAATGTTGTAGTGACAAAGATTTGGTCGAAAAAAGTAGATGGTTGGAGGAGAAAGTTATGGAAATGGGACTGCCCCTTAAAAATCAAGTTGTTTACTTGGTTGGTCGCTGAAAATAAGATCCTTGCCTGGGAAAATCTTCAAAAAAAAGGATGAGTGAGTCTAGGCATATGTATCCTTTGCAAAGATAGTAATGAGACAGGTATGCACTTATTTGTGAATTTCTCATTCACCAGTGCAGTATGGAACAAGGTAACAAATGATCTTAATTTACCAAGTGGGTGGACTGGTCCAACAATGAATGTTTGTTATGAAAACTGGACAAAGTTGAATCCATCCTACTCTTAGCTGCCTGCTTTTCTTAGCTGGTACATTTGGAATGAAATAAATTTAACTATATTTGATGCAAGTTCTCCATCTTGCCAAAAGTTTTCCTTCAAATCTATAGGAGAAGTTAGTATATATGGAATCAAGGAAAAATTCACTCTTCCTCGTAATGCCCAAGTAAATCTTATGGTTGGAAAAGATATTGCTTGGTTTGACGAAGCATCACAACAAAGAGGTGAAAAACGTGGGGCTGGAGGAAAGATTATGATTAATAGTAAAAAATATTATTCGTGGACATTCAATTGTGGCCAAGGGACAAACACCAGGGATGAACTCTTGGGGGCTTGGGCCTTTCTTACCTTGGCTTCTAGATTGTCAATTCCATACTTACTATTGCTAGGGGACTCCAAGATTGTAATTGAATGGCTAAACAAGAGGGGAGACCTCCAGGTGGTATCTCTAGAAAGCTGGAAAGAAAGGATCTTAGAAACTCTTCCACTCTTCAGGGATATCTCTTATGCTCATATATATAGAGAAGAGAATATAGAGGCAGACAATTTGTCAAAAAAGGCATTATCAAATATGTAATATACCAGATATAAAAAGTATGTAGTACAAAAATAACATACTAGAAATGGTAGAATAACAGTAATATAACCAGCATAATCTCCACAATAACACATAAATGATATAAGAACAACAACAGAAATAACACTTGATTCAGAAAGCAATGTTCACGGGCCTCTTCGAGGGGGAAACCTCTAGTCGAGCAATGCTCTATTACAATAATCTCCAAGCTAGGGTTCTCATACCCTCGACTCCTATTTATACTAATTATGTCTATCAAAAGAAGCATCTAGAGGAAGATCCTTCTAGAAGTGGAAGCTTCTATTAGGTCTTCTTACATCCGCCTTATTCTATTTTATTGAAAGGCCTTATTAATATTGACCTTTATTGCATCCGAATATATTGTTCTACCTATGTGTGGGTTAGGACCCTAACATGTCCACTCCCTTAAAAACAACCTTGTTCTCAAGGCTTGAGATGTGGAAATTGCTGCAGAATGGTAGTTGGTTCCCAAGTGGCATCTGTTGGAGTTGTATCTTTCCAATGGACTGGCACTTCCCTGATGGTTCTCTGGTGCAGGCGACACTCACGCTGGTCCAAAAATACTTTTGGCTATAGCCAAATAGATCCTTCTTCAGCTAACTCAGGAAGGTTGGTTTGAATTTGGCACCTAGTTCCAATCACCTTCTTTAAGCATGAAACATGAAAAACAGGATGTAGCTTCAAATGACTAGGAAAAGATAACTAATAGGCTACTTGTCCCACACACTTGAGAACTATATAAAGACCATAAAATTTAGGCGCTAGCTTCTGACAATGCTCGGCCTTGAGGGAAGTTTGCTTGTAAGGGTGCAGTCGCAGAAACACCTGATCCCCTTCTGCAAATTGGTGTTCAGAGCAACCTTGATCTGCTTGTTTCTTCATGCGATTCTATGCCATGACCAAGTTCTCTTTAGGGTACGTAGAATAGCCTCTCAAACTGTAAGTGTTTGGTCAACTTCCTGGACCTTCGAGGTACCTAGTAAGTATGAGAGAATTGAAGGTGGCTTCTGTCCATATACCGCTTCAAAAGGAGTCATGCGTGTAGCTATATAATAGGAAGTGTTGTACCACCATTCAGCTGGGGGTAACCATTGAGCCCACTGATTTTGATTTTCATAGGAAAAACACCTCATATATGTTTCCAAACACTTGTTCATAACTTCCGTTTGACCATCAGTCTGGGGATGATAAGTTGTGCTGAGATGCAATTGGGTGCCTTGTAGATTGAACAGTTCTTGCCAAAAGTTGCTTGTGAAAGTTGGGTCATGATCAGAAACAATAGAGTGCGGTATGCCATGAAGCTTGAAGACTTGGTCCATGAAAATTTGAGCCACCGTGGATGCTGTAAATGGGTGTTGAAGAGTGCAGAACTGAGCATACTTGGAAAGGCGATCAACAACCACCATTATGACTGATTTATTTCCCGATTTGGGTAAGCTGGTAATAAAGTTCATAGAGATATCCTTCCAAATAGCAAGTGGAATCGAAAGAGGTTGTAGTGTGCCCGGAGATTTGACTGTTTCTCCCTTGTTGCATTGACACACATCACATTCAGTGACAAAATTACAGATTTCCTGTTTCATACCATCCCCAAAAAAAGAACGTTTGAACCTGTCATAGGTTTTGGTAAACCCAAAGTGCCCCGCTATGGGTGTAGCATGAAGCTCAAAAAGTATCGTGGATTTAAGATTTGATTGTTTACTTAAATACAAACAACCTTTGTATCAAATCTCATCATGGAGCCAAGAGTACCCTGGGGGAGCTGGAGCATTGGACTGCAATTGTTGGATCAGATGCAAACTTTTGGGATCTTGTAGCCATTCCTGGCGAACGGCTTGGAGCCAATCTGGTACAATGAAGGAAAGAGAAAAAAGGGATCCTTCATCTTCATATTTTCAGGAAAGTGCATCCGCCACCACATTGTCTTTTCCTTTATTGTAAATGATCTCATAATCATATCCAAAGAGCTTAGTCACCCATTTTTGTTGCTCCGGGGAAGAAATGCGTTGCTCTAGAAAATACTTGAGGCTTTGATCATAGATGATTTTAGGGGCGAAATTTCGCTCATGGGAGAAATTTAGGGGCTTCCAATTTTTTATTGGGCAAATTTTTTGTATTAAAGTGATTTTTTAAAACTTATATCATTAGTCTGTAATTTATTTTAGGGGAAAAATCATGTACAGGGTTAGCCCTTGTTTTTGGGAGAGATAGAGGAAAAAAAATTATATTTCACCCCTAAAATTTGGAGGGACAAGCTTAAATTAACCAAATTTCTAGAAGTATGGGAATTTTTGATAGCTTCTTCGCCCTGCCATTTGGTAAAATCGAGGTTTATGGTTTAATTTGCCAAGATTTTGTGGTATGGGCACTGGGTAGCTACATTTTGGCCCTCCCACCTGGTATAAATTGTATGGCATGTGTTACACATCAAAATTACTCACTTTGATAGTGCCGCAAGTGTCGTCATTACAAAGGTCGCAAGTGTCACATTTTGATCACAAGGTCGCAAGTGTCGCATGTTGCTCACAAGTGTCGCAGGTGTCAAAGAAAGCATATTGCCATGATGCCTATGTCATGCCTATAATGACATGAGAAAGACACTTGAAACACCTCAAACATCTGATTTGGAAGAGGAGAAATGAGTCAACAGGCTTGCAAACCTTTTGCCATCTGAAAGCATCTCAAAAAATGAGTTTTTGGAGAGGAGCGCTCCCCCTTACACTATCTCAGAGCGTCGACGCTCCCCCTTACACTGTCAGGGAGCGTTATAATGCTCACCCGGCCCTTTTAAGGGAGTGCTATAGATTTTCAGAGCGATGGCGCCCCCCTAAGGCTTACTAGGGAGCGCTACAACGCTCTGATGGCCCTTTTGAGGGAGCGCTACCTATTCTGGGAAGTTGTTAAGCTGTTGAGATGAATGGGGGAAGCATATTTTCATTCTTGGAAGGCAGTTGGATTCGAATCCCTAGTCCAACCATGATCCTAGGGAAGATCCTCAACTGAAGGAGGAAAATCCTCAACTTCCCCAAGGATATCTCAAGTGGTTAAAGCCTCTCCAAGGCTATATAAGCAAGCTTTCTAATGGTGAAAGGGGACTGCAAAATGGAGAATGACACCAAACTTATGATCTCATAAGTAGGGATGGAAAAATGGACAATGACACCAAACTTATGATCTCATAAGTAGGGACTGCAAAATGGAGAATGACACCAAACTTATGATCTCATAAGTAAGGATGGGAGATGGAGAATCACACCAAACTTATGATCTCATAAGTGGTGCTGGAAAAGAGTTGATGGGAAGAACTGAAGATATGAAACTTATGATCTTGGAGGAAACTCACAGTCATCCAAAGGAGATTGATCAGTGAAGCTGCTGTTATCCAGGTTGTGGATCTTTCAGGCAAGGGTTAGACGAAGGGGACTTGATGAAGTTGTCGCATTCGCATC
>SNQJ01S0058599.1:322-43002 GCA_010110895.2 Picea sitchensis
AACAACATGATGTATACTATCCATTCACGGTTGTTGTATATGCATGTGCATTGTCCTTCATGTCCAAATACCTTTATCAATCTTGCGGTCCAAAAACCATGACTAGGGTTGACATCAATGACAACAACTAATCTTCCAACACCGACCACGATAAAAGAGATGGGGGACTAAAATCCACTGGTTAGGGAAAGGGAGGGGCCTAAAAGTTAAGGGAAAGGGTAAGCTAGGGAGCTTAAGCTAAAAAGGAATATTATATTAATATTTATTAAATCATAAAGTATGGATAATTATTTTATCCTATGTTCTAAAGTTGGGGACAAGTGGGCCAAAGTAGCTCCCAACATGACAAGTGTCAAGTTGGGGACATGCATACATATTTTGGAGACTTAGTTCATTTTCCCATATTTTCCATCATTCTGACCATCATTCCTTTCATGAGGGAATCATCCATTCATCCATACCATGATATTTCACTCACGCAGTAAGATATCCTTCATACTTCATGTCACTGTACCTGAACCTGTATCCATAGCCATACTTGTTTGTGTAGCTGGTTAGCTAGGGAGATGGACTGAAGAAGCGGTTTGTCAGGCCCGTGGGCTACTAAAGAAGCGAGTTGTCAGGCCCGTGAGATACAAAAGAAGCGGGTTGTCAACCCCGTGGGATATTGAAGAGGTGGGTTGGCAGGCCCGTGAGCATTTTCTCTCTGGGTGAGGGAATTGCTGGGAATTGATTTCCTGAAGGTGTCAAACTACAACTACAGGGATCTGAGACTTCCTGTCCAGCCTGTTGCTAAAGCCCTAGAAGGGAAGTGGGGAAGCTGAAGGACTATTGATCAGAGAAGGGGCATAGTTCTTGGGGTGGGACAGGCATGTGGGGAATGAGAGATTGTAGGATGTTAGTTTGAGTAGGCACCTGTAATGAAGTCTTTCCTATTTTCCATGAGCCATTAGCCTGGTTAGGAACCCTTTATCTGGGTGGAGTTTAGTCCCAGCTCGAGGGTGAGTCATTGTTGAGAGTGATGAACAGTGTGGTCTAAGGCTGGGAGGTTCGTGGAAGGTCTGCATGTAGTTGGTGATATTCTTACCAAGATAAGTGTCAACTGTGTGATAAATTTACATGTTGCATTATTATTTTCATGTTTATTTTTATGGATTTATCTGTGTATGATTTATAATTGTGTTTATAGTTATGGGTATTGCCTGCATATGTTGCATGTATATGTTTATTGTTATTTCAATATGAATCCTTGTATTTACAGATGTATTTGTATGTTTATGTTTTATATATATGTTTCTGTAAGAGTTCTGTGTGTATATGTTTTAATTGCATGCAGTTTGAAAAATGTATGTGGCATAGCTCAGTTAGAAGTTGGGTATGTTACAGTATGTTTCACAGAGAGAATAAAAGAGTTCTCTGGCATAGCATGGCCCACCATGGGTGGTCAAGGACGTTACAAGGGCTTATTGGCACGTGAATTTTTCCACACCAAGGGTTTCTTTGGAGAAACCTTTTGTTGGCCCTTGACCAAGTTTCGAAGAATACTTGGTCATATTTGACCGTTTTTGGGATTGTGACAACTTGCCAAAGATGGAGTGCAACGCGAAGCAAGAAAGACCTATTTCTGGTCCCTTTTAGGGTTTTGGGTTGATGTAAAGGGAAAGGAATGTTGGCCTATGGGTTTACCCACGTTTAGGCCCATTTTGTAATCTATAAATATATACTTAAGTAGTAGATATGATAGCTAAGTGAAAATAGTAGTACCTCTATGTGATGTATAGCTAAAGGCTTAGTGCTAGTAGCTGGATCTGCGTGATCGAATGTATAGTTCTCTATGCGGGATTGTAAGGATATCATAAGGCTAAGTGCAAGTTGTTGTAGTTTTGTGCTGAAGTGCAAGGAGGAAGGATCTAGCGAGCTGCACAGATCTTCTTTCCTGTGCGAAGTAAGGGTCCCTAAAGCTCTGTGCTGTAACTGCTTGACCATGATAATATAAAGAAGAAGACTTTGTGGATGTAGCCCCAGGGTAGGGGTGAACCACGGTAACTCTGTGTAATGTTCTCTGTTCTTTGATCTAAGTGTTGTCTCCTTTTTGGCTAAGTTATTGTTGTGATTAAGTAGATCTAGTTATGCTCTGTGCTTATGATATATGAATGAATGTTAGATCTGATATATAAGATGCTTAGTGCTTGATCTGTTGAATCTAATCTATATTTATGTGGCTAAGTATTGAATCATATTTAGTCTAAGTATTCACTGCGATGCTCTGTGCCATACGCGAAGCACCATAAGGGTTAAATATTGATAAATGATCTATGTTAAGTGCCCTGTAAAAGATATAATCATAGATCAGTATCCCAGCTAGGTTGCAGACACCTGAGTCCTGCAACCACCCTTGCCTCTACCTCGGTTGAGACTTCATCTGCCTCGCAGGTGTTACCGAAAGGGCTGGTAGTTAGGGTTTTGTTGGTGCGTTCTTGAGCGTTGAACCCTGGGTCTGCCCCTGTGCCAACAAATGATTCTGTTGTTGGGACCGGAACTGTGATTACTGGGAACTAAAGAAGAAAAATCTTTGTGTGAAATAAGCTCTATGCATAGATCTGTTTTCCTAATGCGTAGTATTCTACTTGACCTATGAAGCTTTATGCTGAGAAAGAAAGGTCAGATCTGAAGGAAAGGGACCAGATTTGAAAGAAAAGAGGTGGATACTGAAGAAAATAAGTCATATATGAACGCTTTGTGCTCTAAGAAAGGTTAAAGTGGAAGTTTCTGAGTCAGATCTACAGAAAGAGGTAAGATCTGTAAAGCTCTGTGCTCTAGTAAAGGTAAGAATAGTTCAAGTTCTCTATATAGGTAAGATAAGTGGAAATTTTTTGTTTCTGAAGCATGAATCTAGGCATGCTTGATAGATTTTGTCCTAGCCTGAAAACTAGGGCATCGTTAGATGGAAGAAAATTTGATAGATCTGATAAGAATAATGATAGATATGTTATACCTATGCATAGAAAGAATTGTTGGACTAACAGATGGATGCAGGATCCTAGAAAAAAACATTTGTAGGCTAGCTACCATGATCCTAGTGCGCAGTATAGAAGAGGTTGGGGGTCATTTAAAATAAAGAGAGGATTGACCCTATGTTACAGTTGCAGAAGACCGGGACAGCTTGCTAAGGAATTCCCTAGGAGAAGCCCTAGTTGCCTCTGTTGTAAGGCTATGGACCATGAAGTATTGGATTTCCCTAGAATGATTGCTAGACTTGAAAACCTGAATATGGAACAAGCAAACTCTAAAGGAGATCAAGAGACTAAAATTATGGAAGAACCCTAGAAAGAATCATAGATCATGTTACTGAAACTAAAAGATACCCCAAATGATCATAAGGATATCATTTTATTAGAGATCTTCAAAGAAAAGGAGAAAATTGAAGTAAGAATAGGAGACTTCAACATTGACTGTGCTTTGGATGAGGGAATACCGATGAACATTATGACAGAAAAAACTTGGGAAACCCTAAGAAGGCCTGCTCTGGTCCCTTCGCTAGGAACCATTGGATTATTCAAAGGAAAAATGGTAAACCTATGTGGCAGAATTACCCAGATAGCTATGGGTACCCATGGAGCTTTGACAGAGGAAGAGTTCAAAGTCATTAGATTTATTGAGGATCGTGCCCCATTTCCAAATTTGTTGGGAAAGATCTGGATTGAAAAAGACTAGATCTGGAGGAAAGAAGAACAAGAAGCCCTAGAACAGAAGAATCAAGAACTCATGGAATTTATGACTAGAAGGATCGCCTACTTGATGGAGGAACAAGAGAATAGATCTCCACTATTAAACACTAGGGACCTGGATGTCGAAGCTATAAGAGCGTTAGAGGAACCAAAGAAGACCGAAATACCTAATCTATATGATGAAGCAGTATTACCGTTGGATCTGAAGAACGACCCTAAGCAGCGTCAAGTGACTATGTCAAGAGAAGATAAGACTCGGAATGGAAAAGGGATGACCGAGACTAAGCTCACTGGAAAAAAGGCTAGGAAGTTAAGTAAGAAGTGGGCCAAAATCAGGAAGTTACAGAAGACTCCAGAGGAAACTTTGCAGAAGGAAAAATCAAAAGAATTGAGCTTCACCGAGATATCAGAACAACGACATCTGGAACTTTTCCATCGCGCAACAATATAGTCGTTGGACCGATATACCCATTCGACTCCCACCCCGAATGGATCGAAAAGAAATTATGGGTTCCCACTAAACCATCAGACAACACCAGAATGGATAGAACAGATTCAATGAAGGCCCCATATCCGTTGCAAGCAGACCATTGCTAAGTTTCCCTACTTAGTCCGCCGCGCCACACACCGAGAATACTTTTTGCTAAGTGAGAATTTGAGACCAAACCTTGAGATTACTTCACCTTGTGATAATTTCCTTATTCCCATACTGTTCATCGTAGTCTCAAAATTCATTTTAACACCTGAGCTAGCAGACCTAAGCTTGTATGTTGGACGATCTCAGTGCTATTGAGAAAGTAGTTGAAGAAGTTTTGATTAACCTAATGGCTGAGAGAGTCATGTCAGAGAGAAGGATGTCTGCCAGTGTGAAAACATCATCGACAAGAGGAGTCCAAGATTCTACCTCCACTGCTTGCGGTGCAAGACCTTCCAGAACCATGATCGAGAGAAGAAGAAAGCACAAAGACGATATTGCAAATGGCAAGCTGATCCCATGCATTTTGCTGGTTTACATACCACCTTTGAGCGGAAATATTAATCGCGATAGTGTACCCAGGGCATTTGAGTACACCTTGATCACCGCGTATCTTTCGAAAGAGGTGCACGTAGTACGAGCTGACCAGGATAAGCTTGCAGCATTGAAGTTTAACGATTTTAACCTTGGAGATCACAAAACCTATAGCATGTTAGCTCCGCATAAATACTTAACCAAGACCAAAGGAAGAAATACTAATATTGTCCTGCAGTCCTGGAATTAGAACCTTGCACAGTCCACACTTCTCAATGTAATGAAGATCCCTCACTTCGGCAGACACCAGGAAGTCAATGCATGCATCAAGTTGTTGTTGTCTTGCTACCACGGTGGATACTTATGGTTGGACCGTCGCATCACTATTGATACGACTCCAATCAATCAGATCACAGGACTTAGCATGCAAGGTCCTGACCCACAGGATTTTTACCCAGGCAAGACCTCAGACCGAGCACTAACACAGTGGATAAAGGAAACTTATGGCAATGTAGAGAAGGGTATGCAAGGCTACAAGGTAGCCTCTATCTAAAGTGGCACAGTGCACCTTGCATGTCAGTTAATTGCGGGAAAATTAGTTTGTAAGAACAGACCAACACAGGTGACTGGCTTCGTACTTTACCTCGCAGATAAGTGCACTAAGGGATTACAGATGAATTGGGTGCAGTATCTTGCAAACCAGTTAGAGCTCAATTGTAGTGGAGCACAAGACCAAGGGTATGAGTTCCACTTTAGTTGGTTACTCATACTCATCACCTTCATTGCTTGGGATCTGCCAGAGGGAGCCATTTTTGCGGAGATCTAACCTTTTGAACCTCTAGCCGTGAAGTTTTGTATGCTGTGGTACTCCAACAACATGAAAAATCAGTGGCAGTCCAATGCTGTCTTCCACACCTACTTCAACCAACTGAAGGATTCAATTCAGTCTACACCGCGAATCACCCCAAACGTACTTCATAGGTTTAGACCTTTTATCAAATTTAGCATGGATCACCACTTCACCTATATTACAGTGCACAGTGACGAGCATAAACAAAATCTCCAATCCTACTACAAACTGACAGAGGATGACTTGGAGGAGATTACCAAGGAATGGTCAGCATACCTCCTTGTTGCAGTGGACCCCGTAGACATGTCCAATGAGGAAATCCCGTAAGCTATGCCGGATACCCCTGGTCCAAGCAGTACTAAGAAGGATGACGAAGTTGAAGATGTCCCTAGCACGTCTACGAAGACTACTTCGATCTCACCTGCACAAGGAGGCAATGGTGACAATCTAGGCGGTACAAAAGTTGAGAAAAACAGAGGCAAAGTTACTCCACCTAGAGAGGAGGAGGATCCCTCCATGAAAATAAATATGACACCACCAAAAACCTCCTCCTGAAAGAAATCTAAGGCCACCCGGACCATGCTTAAAACTGCCCTTACCCCAGATGACTTCGACTTCCTAATTGCCGTGTTGAACGATGTTTCACATGAGCTCACAAAAAATCAAGAAGAAAAGCAGGAGGAGCTATTCAATCGAATCAAAGACGAACTCAAAGAAGTGTAACAAGCACTCCAGTCCATCCAAGCAGTCTCTACAATGCCTTTACCAAGAAGAACATCAGGAACAGGTGATGAGCCCACTCAATTGCACCAGATCATTGATCAAGTTGAAGCTCACCTTCGACGAGCTCAAGAAGACATAGCACAAGCCACCTAGGCTCTGATGCAAGCACAGAAAGCACTCCTAGAACAACAGAAGGAGGCAAAACGGGAAAATATTTCGCTGAAAGAGAAGTGAGATGAGGAAAAGGCACAGTTGCTAGCAGAGCAACTTGAAGTTCAGGAAAGGATTCACAAAGCACTGCACTTTGTGACAGTCATAGAGGTGAAGATGGAAGATCATCTCCCATAGCAGGTGACCCAACTGGAATAAGTAATCCAACAACTCCAACAACGCATCACGGATTTGGAGCTCCACATCGTGCCCGAGACCCCTTAGGAAATAAGAGATCTAAGAGAGGCCACTGCTCGAAGCGCAATTGGCCGATTAAAAACATTTTCTTTGGAATGCAAGAAACTGAGCACTAGAAGCACCCAGACTTATGAAACCCTCGCAGAGAATCCAGAATTGCAGACATTGGAGGCACAAATCCAAGAAGCAAAGCATCATGCAGACATGATACAAGCATAGATAAAGACTTTGACACCAGTTGAAAGAATGAAGAGGTTCGCAGAACAACGCAAAGCCCAACAACAGGTACATATGATACAAAGCAAAGTGATGGACGTCTCCCAACGACTTCAGCTGATCCAGGAAAAGGCATGCCAACTATTCACTGAACTGGAAATCCAGGAAGTTGAAATCGAACAGGTTGTCATCACTGCAGAACAACACCTGGAAAGACTGCTCAACGACACAGTGATCCTGGAATTTACTGAGCAAGAAGTTGTTGCACTGCAGTAGGTTGAAGCAGCTCGAGCCAAGCTCAAGGAATTCGAGGAAGAATTGATCAGACCTGAGTGACTCAGGATGAGTCACAGGTGAGTGTTGGGGGTATGTTGGCCCTTGACCAAGTTTCAAAGAATACTTGGTCATATTTGACCATTTTTGGGACTGCGACAACTTGCCAAAGATGGAGCGCAATGCGAAGAAAACAAGACCTATTTTTGGTCCCTTTTAGTGTTTTGGGTTGATGTAAATGGAAAGGGATGTCGGCTCGTGGGTTTACCCATGTTTAGGCCCATTTTGTAATCTATAAATAGATACTTAAGTAGTATATATGATAGTTGAGTGAAAATAGTAGTAAGATGTGCAGATCTTCTGTCCTGTGCAAAGTAAGGGTCCCTAAAGATCTGTGTTGTAACTGCTTGACCATGATAATATAAAGAAGAAGACTTTGTGGATGTAGCCCCAGGGTGGGGGTGAACCACGATAACTCTGTGTAATGTGCTTTTTGATTTGATCTAAGTGTTGTCTCCTTTTTAGCTAAGTGCTTGATGTGATAAAGTAGATCTAGTTATGCTTTATGCTTATGATAAATGAATGAATGTTATATATGATATATAAGATGCTTAGTGCTTGATCTGTTGAATCTAATCTATATTTTTGTGGCTAAGTATGGAATCATCTTTAGTCTAAGTATTCAGTGCGATGCTCTATGCCATCCATGAAGCACCATAAGGGTTAAATATTGATAAATGATCTATGCAGTGATGTAAATGAAGTGCATGTCTATGTGGAACTTCACTATTAGCCTGAACCTATGAAGTGTATTCAATGTCATGTGAGGGAAGGATTCAATGGCCCTCCTCAGATACAAGTAATGGGTGTGGAATACTGCATTGGACTATCATTGCTTCTCCATATCGCTCGAATACCAGAGGGTAGTGAACCTCATAGCCAGTGGTTCGGATGACTCGACTTTAGGGAAGGTTTCTCCCTCTGGCATCTCCCAAGTGATGAAGGCAAAGAGAACCAAACACCAACTGAATTTAAACTCGTATCCCTAGTCTTGCGCTTCATGAAAATCTTGCTCCAACTGGTTGACGAGATAGCTCGCCCAGTTCATTTGCTTCCCTTCCATGCACTTTCCTGCGAGGTCGAAAACGAACCCCATGACCTATGGCAGTCTGTTCTTACTGACGAGCTTACCAATGATCAATTGGAAAGCTAGGAACATCCCTACAACGAAACCATTTGTTGGCACAAGGGAAGACCCAGGGTTCAATGCTTCAACAATGCACCAAAAAAACCCTAACTACCAGCCATTTTGGAAACACCTGCGAAATAGATGAAGTCTCACCCGAGGTAGAGGCATGGGGGGTTGTAGGACTCAAGTGTCTACAACCTAGCCGGGACACAGATCTGTGATCACAATACTGAACATAGAACTTAGCAATTAACTTTCATTAGTCTTTGGCCCTTATTCACATCGCAAGTAAAAACCGTAATTATAGAACAATGCAGTATTCAACAAGATCTAAACATATCTAACCATTTATAGCATCAAAAAAATCTAGCATTCATTCATGTTATTAAGAACTAAGCTACTACATCAAATGCATATAACATACATAAATATTCAGCACTAAGCATAAATCAGATTAATAACACAAAGCAATAACAACACAGGATATACGTGGTTCACCCCCACCGTGGGGCTACATCCACCAACTCTTCATCTTCTCTCAATCTTATTACATGCACAGAGATGCAAAACCAACTCCGCATAGGACAGGATACCTGTGCACACTTTGCCAGATCCTCCTTCCTCGAGTTTGGCACAAAACCGAGCCTTGCTACAATCACTTGCACTTAACTCTGCAAATTCTCAACACATAGTATGCACAAAGCCTTCACAACTAATCACACTTAGCAACCTTTACATATCTTGAAAAAATCCAGCTTAGATATGATGCTTCTTACAATGCATAGCTACTTATTTATAGATTTACAAATGGGGCCTAAGAATGGGTAAACCCATGGACCGACATCCCATACCCGTTACATAAGCCCTGAACCCAAAAATCCCGCAAAAAGGAGGCGATATCCACTTTGCCTAGGTACTACATCTTCGACCCACCTATCGAAGTCCCAAAAATGGTCAAACATGACCAAGGTTATCCAAAACTTGGTCGAGGGCCAACACCCATGTTATTCGGAATCGAGACTTTTCTTAAGCCAAACATTCTAAAACTCAATCCTATCTCATTGATGCCGAAAAGTATCAAGGATCAATGATCGACGATAAACCTACCCAAGTGCTCTCGGATTGACTCTCTCGAAAATTTCCCGATGCTAAAACTGTATCGAGGATCGATGATTGACGATATGTTTATCGCAGAAAAAATTGATTGTTTTAACCCTTCTATATTTCCCCGACCCCGAGAAAGTGCATAGGTCATCGGCTATCGGTGGTTTCTTTATGGCTTTTGTCAATGTCTATTCCTCCCGTACTTTTCCGATGTCGATGTGGATCAACTATCTCTTGAATCTCCATGGCTAATAACTTATGAAAATCAACTCTGCCTTCTATTGAAGTCGATGATGCATTGACGATCGATGATTAGTGTAACTGTATGGCCACTTTATCTTCTTGAATTTTTCCAATGACGAACACAAATGCGTTAGTCGCAATGTTAGCTGCAGATTCTTAATTAGAATGTCAATTTATTTTAGAAACAAGGTTTTCATTTAACAAGTTCAAACAAACCTGAATTAATTGATAAGAGTCATGAAAACAAAATAGAATAAACCATCCCCCAAAGTGAACTCAATTTAGACAGTAAAATAAAACAAGTGGTACCCAAAAAGTGATAAAATTTCATAAGGCTTTTAGGGTGTGTTGAGCGCTCAAAAAATGGCTATTTACTGGGTGAAAGAAGAATCTATATTCCTTCCCCAGGCTTAGCTGATGTAGAAGTTGGTTAGGAACCTAACTCATTTTTATTTTATCAATGTCTCTCTTATACTTGCATTTGCAATTCCATCAGTTCGTGAATCTAGGGCTGCATATGGGGTTTCAACCTTTATTCCACCTTCATTCCTCTTGACCACGACCCATGCCCCCTTTTGACAAGAGCCAAGTAAAGGATTCACTGACATCATGCCTTTTAGTTATCATCATTTACTTGCTTCGATGTTGCTTCACTACCAACGAGCACCCATAGCCCTGACAGAGTCACCCCGAAATCACAGACCTTGCTCCGCTGCCAGCGAGCATCCATATCCTTGGGGGAGTTATCTTCATAACCTCTCCTACTTTTCACTCATTTTATATAATTGATTTATTTTTTGCAGAGATGCCTTGAGCGAGTGGGAGAGGAGGACGTCTGTTATCTGCAAGATGAGATGTTTAAGGTGAAATTCTTCCTAGCTTTGTCTTGAGGTACATGTGGTCCTTTCCATGTTGCCATATTTCCCTTTAGGTTTTCCCAGACCACCATGAGGACATTTCATCACTTTCCAAATTCGTTTATCTACAAATATTAGGTCCATAACTCTTTTAAGAAAAACACAATTTGCCCAACGTTTCTTGTCAACCAATGCCTTGCCGAACACAACTTTATTGCACAAAAATTACCACAAAAAATAAAAACAGAAATAAGGACTATGCAATCATCCTACCTAGCACCTACACATAGAATAACATGAAAACACACACACACACACACACACATTTTAATTTTTTTTTAACAAAAATATTTCTTTAGGGCTTGGACATTCACTAGGAGGGCGTCGAGTTCCCCCCTTAGATTTTGCAACCGATACATTCCTGCCTCAAGTTTCTCAGCTACCTGGAAAGGTCCGAGCCATAGATTCTGAAACTTTGAAAGTTTTCCCTTTGGTTCATTTGCTCTATCCCATTTTAGGACTAAGTCTCCTACTTCAAAATTCTTCTCCCTGGCCTTATGCTTGTCAAATAATATTTTAACTATCTGCTGATGAGCAACGAACTTCTTCTTCTAGCATGAGGAGGGTATCAATTCTCTGTTGAATAACTGATGAGGATTGTCCTTTAGATCCCTGAGCGAGATGAAGAGATGGAAGATATAGCCTGCTCGGGAGAATGGCTTCTTGTCCATATACCATAAAGTATGGGGAGTTACCTATAGCTTCATTCATTGTTACTCTATTGGCCCATAAGGCATTATGAAGTGAACTATGCCAGATCCTCTGATTGTCTGCAACTCTTTTCTTCAATATCCTCAGTAGGTTCTTATTGGTTGATTCTCCCACTCCATTCCCCTATGGATAGTAGTTTGCAGAGTATCTGATTATGATTCCTTTGTCTAGAGAAAATTTTGTTAGTAGGGTGGAAGAAAATTAAGCGGCATTATAAAAAACAAGAATGGAAGGCATATCGAACCTTGTGATCAAATGTTGTTCTATGAATTGGATTACCAACTTTTCATTTACGTGAGTAAGAGGGATGGCCTCTTCCCATTTCATGAAATAGTCTGTACTGGTCAGTATGTATCTATGTTGTTTTGAATAACTCGGGGTAATCTCCCCTATGACATCTAACCCCCATTTCTTGAATGGTTTGGATATGACCATTGGTTGGAGTGGGACAACTGTGTTTTTCTCCCTCTTTGCGCTTATTTGACAAGTTTTTCAGTTTCTAGCATATGTATGAGCATCTCTAAACAACGTAGGCCAATAATAGTCGACTCTCAGTATCTTGTGAGCGGTAGTATTCCCTACAAATTTTCCACATGTAGGGCCAACATGGAGCTCCTCTAGAACCTTTTCTACATCTTCACATTCGAGACATTTCAAAAGTACCCCATCATAATTTATGTAGAAAAGAACCGAATGTATGAGGCGATATTGTGTTGATTTCAGTCTGAGATCTCTCCTTTCATTAGGGTTTAGGTTTTCTGAGCAATTCCCATGATTCAATAGATAAATTAGTTTTCAATACCAAGAATCCTACCCTGGGGAACATATAAATCTTCACTACACCATAACGACAATTCATTCTCCCACCTGGAGTCTTCATTTACTTGGTCTTGGGATTCAACAACCAATTTACACAATCCTTGTCCCTTAACCAGTTTGGCAGGTTTTGTATCTAGATCAAATTCTTGGATGACTTCCATACAATTTCCTCTTCTTTCCCCCATATCCTTTTGAGTTATTATCGATCAGACTTCAGGATGAGGCACAATGAATTTGGTGTGATTTTTTAGGATGTAAGATCTTAAATGTTTTACTACCTTGTTTACCGCATAAGCTTGTTTGTCTATAGTAGGGTAATTCAGTTAGGCCCCTTGGATATTAGTGATCATAAATGAGACCGGGGCCTCATTATGTTCATCATCCTTCTGAGTCAATACTGTAGCTAAATATTGGTCGGAGGCAAAAGTATAGTGGAAAAAATATTTGTAAAAGTTGTGGCTTCGCAACACTGGCGCTTGAGATATTGCAGTCTTAATGTTGCTGAAATCATTTTTTCGTTTGTCATCCAAGTTAAAATCAACATCCTTGCGGATCATTTTTTGTAAGGCTTTGATAGTTTCAGCGAAATCAGGGGTGAACTTCCTCACAAAATTGATTTTCCCAAAGAAGGATTGCATAGCCTTTTGTTGTGGGGTAAGGGAAGCTAAGCTATAGCCTTAATTTCTTCTGGGTCTATGCAAATTCTAGCTTGTGATATAATATGATGTAGTAATTTCCCTTCCTTGACACAAAATATATTTTTCTTAGGGTTTAAAGATATACCATATTTTCTACACCTTTCAAAAATCTGGGTTACATGTTGTATGTGATCTTCTCTGTTCTTTGAATACACAGTCACATCATCTAAATAGACTACTACACACTTGTTGATCAATCCCAGAAAAGCTACGTCCATCTCCCTCTGGAAGGTTTCCCTTGCATTAATTAACCCAAAGGTCATGTATTTATAAGAAAGGTTTCCCCACTTGTTCGGAAGGTAGTTTTCAATCGATCTTCCTCTGAAACTAGAACCTGGTTGTAAGCTGAAAAACCGTCTAATAGGGAGAAAATTTCAGAACCAGACATGATTTGTAAGAGATGTTCCATTGGTGCGACTGGGTAGTTTTTCTTTTCTAATGCTCTTTTGAGGTTTCTAAAATCCACACACAGGCAAATTTCCCCCTAATGTTTCCTGACAGGAACCAAATTTTCTACCCAGACAGAGTATCTAACTTGAAAGATAATTTTAGCATCTAGTAATTTCTTTGACTCTTGACACATGAGGGGTTCCAGAGATGGGTGGTACTTCTGGAGATTGTGTTGGAAGGGTTTTACTCCAAATTTTAATGGGATTGTGTGTTGAATAATACGAGTGTCATAATTTTTCAAATCTCGGTAGGACCACGCAAAAACATCTTGATATTCTCTGAAAAGTTTGAGATAGGATATCCTTTCTTCTTTAGACACTGTCTTGCCTATATTTATATTCTGAGGGTTTTCCGGGGTTCCTAGATTTATAGTCGTACATGGGACACGAGCTCCCTGTCTTTGTGTTTGTTGACCCTTTAAATATTTCCCTTAAGTCAAAGAGGTTCTCCAAATTGGCTACCTCTTTTGGTATCGTGTGAAACTTTGGTTTGTTACTAGAGTGATCTGTTTCACCTCTTTGTTCATGGGAATCAGTTTCTACTAATTTCTCTTGTAATACTTCATCGTCAATAGCCAGGTCTTTAAAATTTTCCTGATTGGTCAGGAAGTTTATAATATTTTCATATCCTTCAAAGAACTTCAAGTTATTAATATTGTTGGACACTATTGGTTTGCAGAGTAGTTCCACAGTGAACCTAGAAGCTTCATAGTATTCTAAAGGAGATAGCCTCGAGGAAGCAGTGTCCAGGGAATTAGAAAGACTATTCTTTGTCTTGGGAATCATTGTTATATTGAAGGCCTCAAAAAGTTCTATTATCCTGTGCACTTCCTATTGATAATTCCTTGGGTGGGGAGAGTTGCAATGTATAGTATTCTTTACTTTCCTAACAATAATTTCATATTCCCCAAAAATATTTAGTTCTTTAACGTTTAAGTCTATGTATTTCTTTAGTCCTTCCACTAAAGATTCATACTTGGCAGTATTATTAGTGCATTCAAATTCCAGTCTGCAAGACATGAAATTTTTCTCCCCCTTTGGGTCAATGAGGATACATCCTACTCTCGACCCTTCTTGAGATTTAGACCCATCGAAGTACAGGGTCCAAACTTGTGAGCGAAAATCATCATCTTCTCCATGCCTACTGACTTCCTCCTCTCCACCTAATTTGTATGTGGTTTCTAACAGAGGTTCTTGACAAAAGAGGGTTCCTCCTTCCATTACCAGTAGATTTACTTGAAAATTCATTTCGTAGTTTTGAGTAAGAGGTACATCAGATGAGAGAGGGGAGAAATTGTCGAAATCAGAATTGCAGGAGTAGTTTCCTAGCACAGATAAATCTGTCGATGAGGGTTCATTGAAGGCTTATAAATCAGTGACAGTATGTTTGAGATACCTTTCCCCATCAATCATAATCATGTTTGTGTGTCCCTTTAATGGCAACTTGAGGTGAGCCCATTCCGTGCTAAAGTATCCATTCATCTTCTCGAACCAATATTGACTAAGTAGCAGTCCAAAAGCTTTTGGTATATCCACTACAATGATGTCAATCACTTCAACAAATTTTGGGTGTGTAGCCATCATGATCATTACATCCTTGAGTTCCCCAATAACTTTTACCTGAGTTCTGTCTAGTTGTATAACGTGCTTATCACTTTTGAGTGGGATTGCATTTAATTTCTTGTAGATAGATAGTGGAATGACATTAGAGGATGCCCCTGAGTCAACTAAAGAATTAAGGAGGTTCTTTTTAAATACTTCAAACGTTAAAAGGAAAGGTGGGACAAAAGGATTTCCTCTTTTATCTACGGAGCAAGAGTTCACATTCAGTTTATTCTTTAGGTCTGTGGGAGTTGGGGTTTCCCCTTGGTCAGTGTTTTTTATAGGGGTTTCTATTGACTTTAAGGCTTGTAAAAAAAAATACTTTTGCTGGGGAATTCTACACATGTCCATGACCGATACATTTTCCTTCAATCTTTTTAAATATTCCACTATGTTATAGTCTATATTGGGTGACTCCCGCATATGGATATTTATAGGATTATTTTGGGAGACAAAAGGTGATTTCAGGTGATTGGTTGTTTGTTTTCCCCTCAGAGTTTTGACAATGGTAAGGTAATTTGAGATTGGCTTACCCCTACTTCGTGTCTGCACATCCAAAACCTTAACGGGTGGTTCTTGAATCTCAAATATATCATCGAAAGGCATTGGCAAGTCAAGATCCCATAACAACATGGATCTTTCTTCTGGTGGGTGAACTTCCTCTGATCTGTAATATCTACCGCTGATCTGCTTGATTGTTCGATAAGGGAGACTTCCTCTCGGAACCGATTGGTCATCAAATTCATGGTATGCACCCATTATGGACTGTCTCTTTCGAAATTTTTCTCTTTATGATAGGTACAGAAAGAATCGGATGCTACACTACCAAGGTCAATGTTTAAGTTGATTGGGAGAGGTTCATTTGGTTTGAATGGTGGGTTTCTCTTAAAAAAGGGTTTATAAGGCCTTTGGACTTGGTTTCCTTCCCCTTCACTTCTTTTCATGTCTACGATTTCATTTCACAATTTCTTTATCATTTATTGTAGGTCTTTTATGTCTCCACTTCCCTTTTTGGGATGTTGTTTTGTTTGTTTTCCTGGGGGACTAGTCAACAAGAGTCCTCTCCTGGGTGGAGGTTGATCTTCCTTCTTAACTAGTGAGACCTGGCCCTCTTTACATCCCTTCATTTGGAATTCAATTGTTTCGGATTTCTCGAAATTTTCGTCTAGGGTATGCTTGGAAGCCCTTTTTACAAACATGGAAATAGAAGAAGGGAGAGCATTACCATATACCTCAATTTTCAACTCCTAAGTGGGTTTAACTTCAGGTTGAAATTTGTTCAGGATAGTGGTAAATCGTTGATTGAAGTCTTTAACCTTTTCTTTTGAACTCATGGTAGTGGTGAATAGTTCAGCCATTAAAGCTCCTGTAGTGGTTTATTCTGCAATTTTTTCTAAACATCCTTTTGAAAATTCGTCCAACTAGTTATGGACCCTACAGGCAAACTTGGACTGCAACCTTTTTGCTAACACTAATAAACACTAAAGAATGGTATTATTGGTGTAGTGTTCGGGTTGAAAAGGAAAGCATCCGAGTAATTGAGAAGAATATGGGAAGTGTGTGGAGATGTCTCAAGACATTGGCTAGATTTCCAATTTATGGATGGTGAGATACATGACTTAGATAAAGATCATTCTTAAAATCAATGAAAAGATGCATTGAATAAGTAGAAATTGAGAGTTGCACTCATGCCTGGTAAGTGGCAGAGTTGAACTCATACATGATGGAATTGTATACTTAAATTCATTTTGTGAGTGCATGTACATATGTTTTTGCATGGAATTAATTATATTGATGGTTGAAATGTTGCTAACTCATGAAGTTAAGAACATTTCAGGAAATGTTAAACATTGCAATAGGAAAGTTGCAAGTGAGGTGGTCACAGGAATAGTGACTACAGAAAATTTCCTATTCAGAAAATTGAAGAAATTAACTTACTGCTATTAATTATGAACATGCATATGCATAGAATGATGAGTCATTCTATTTGGTTAAATTGTTTGGTAATTGTGATTGAATGTCTAGGTGTAGGCAATTCTAAGAGCATGTCATGAGGTGTTATACATGTTGAATTATGATGTACAGAAAATACTGACAATTTGTTGGTTGTATGCAATATATGATCATTGCAGGAAAGATGGTATTTATCATAGTGCTTGCTGAAAGCCATAAGGAAAACTATATTATATTATTCCAACAACAATGAAAAAAAAATCATGGAATAGAATTTCATATTTTGGGAAAAAGTCGAATTCCTTATGAAATTAATTGGATTTCTAAAATAAAATTTTTATAATGCTCTCTCATGATAACTACATGTGTATGATGTAGGTGAGATGATAATGATTAAATTTGGATGGTATCTATTGCCAATTTTTTGTTCCTTTTTGCTTCCTTCTGAGCTGTAGTCTTTGGTTTCTTCAAAGCATTGTAACCTGAAGAAACTGAGAACCAAAAATCTTCCCCAAGAGCTTTCAAGTAAGTTTCCATTCTATTACTCCAGTATTCAAAATTGCTTCCATCAAATGGTGGAATCCCATTTGGAATTTTGTCTTCCATTTCTTCTTAGGATCTTCCTTCCAGTGGTTAAACTATACTGAAGGTAGGAATCCCATTTTGGAATTTTGTCTTCCATTTCTTCTTTAGGATCTTCCTTCCAGTTAAACTATCAAGGTAACCCACTGATACCACCAATTGTTGATAGTGAGAGGTAAGTGAATCAAGATCAAGTAAAATTTAAATCCTTTTTCAACTTATACTTAAACCATTCAACTATATCCAATGAGAAATGAACAATAGTATAAGAGTTACACCAATACACCACAATACACCATGCACAATATATGAGAAATAATCAATATTTATTGTTTAAGGGAAGTAATGACTTCCAAAGGTAGCTACAACTTCCAAATGTAAAGGGAGGGATAAAGCTCCAAGAGGAAGATACAATCCTCCAATATCAAGAGAGAGTTGAACTCTCCATCCTTGCCCCTTCCTTCCACCCAAAAATATACGAGAGATAATAAAACTTTCTAGTAAATCATCACCATCAACCAATCATCACATAGAACTTGATAATGCTTCCTGATACTTCTTCAATTTATGCAATTCTTCAATTCTTAGAGTACTCTGATCCTGTATATAATATTACTCAATGTATTCTCTGAAACTCCTCCCCAAAAGGAGTTATAGAAAGAATGGTAGACTTTATTCAATTCTGGTCCATTCAGGAGACCGAACTTGTACATAATCCCCCACGCTCAATATTTAACATCTGATTATGAAACTCGCACACAAGAAACTACTTGTATCGACTTGTCTGAAATTCGACTTGTATCAAAATGAATGTATAATGATGTTTATTTATACCATTTATATCACTTCATTTTAACATTAGGGCCGACCTGACACTTTCTTATTTTGTAATTATTTTCTTTAATTATCTTCAGGGCCTACATGCACTTCATTCTTCAATTCACATTGTCATCTTCAAAAATTCATTTCTCCTCAACCATGAGGATCCACGTGATGTGCCACATACCACCGGAAACAACATGATGTATACTATACATTCATGGGTGTTGTATATGCATGTGCATTGTCCTTCATGTGCTTGATCTATTGAATCTAATCTATATTTATGTGTCTAAGTATTGAATCATATTTAGTCTAAGTATTCACTATGATGCTCTGTGCCATACGCGAAGAACCTTAAGGGTTAAATATTGATAAATGATCTATGTTAAGTGCCATGTAAAATATATAATCACAGATCAATATCCCAGCTAGGTTGCAGACCCCTGAGTCCTGCAACCACCCTTGCCTCTACCTCCGGTGAGACTTCATCTACCTCGCAGGTGTTACCTAAAGGGCTGGTAGTTAGGGTTTTGTTGGTGCGTTCTTGAGTGTTGAACCCTGGGTCTACCCTTGTGCCAACAAATGGTTCTGTTGTCGGGACCGGAACTGTGATTACTGGGAACTAAAGAAGAAAAAGATTTGTGTGAAATAAGATCTGTGCGTAGATCTATTGTCCTCGTGCGCAGTATTCTACTTGACCTATGAAGCTTTGTTCCAAGAAAGAAAGGTCAGATCTGAAGAAAAGAGACCAGATCTAAAACAAAAGAGGTGGATACTGAAGAAAAGAAGTCATATATGAACACTTTGTTCTCTAAGAAAGGTTAAAGTGGAAGTTTCTAAGTCAGATCAGGACATCTTACTAAGGAATTCCCTGGGAGAATCCCTAGTTGCCTCTGTTGTAAAGCTATGGACCATGAAGTATTGGATTTCCCTAGAATGATTGCTAGACTAGAAAAACTGAATATGGAATAAGCAAACTCTGAAGGAGATCAAGAGACTAAAATTATGGAAGAACCCCAGAAAGAATCATAGATCATGTTACTGAAACTAAAAGAAACCCTAGATGATCATAAGGATATCATTTTATCAGAGATCTTCAAAGAAAAGGAGAAAATTGAAGTAAGAATAGGAGACTTCAACATTGACTGTGCTCTGGATGAGGGAATACCGATGAACATTATGACAGAAAAAACTTGGGAAACCCTAAGAAGGCCTGCTTTGGTCCCTTCACTAGGAACCATCGGATTATTCAAAGGAAAAATGATAAACCTATGTGGTAGAATTACCTAGATAGCTATGGGTACCCATGGAACTTTGACAAAGGAAGAGTTTGAAGTCATTATATTTATTGAGGATCGTGCCCAATTTCCAAATTTGTTAGGAAAGATATGGATTGAAAAAGACTAGATCCGAAGGAAAGAAGAACAGGAAGCGCTAGAACAGAAGAAGGAAGAACTCATGGAATTTATGACTAGAAGGATCACCTACTTGATGGAGGAACAAGAGAATAGATCTCCACTGTTAAACACTAGAGACCTGGATGTCGAAGCTATAAAAGCATTAGAGGAACCACAGAAGACCGAAATACCTAGTCTATATAATGAAGCAGTATTACCCTTGGATCTTAAGAACGACCCTAAGCAGCGTGAAGTGACTATGTCAAGAGAAGATAAGACTCAAAATGGAAAAGGGATGACTGAGACTAAGCTCACTGGAAAAAAGGCTAGGAAGCTAAGTAAGAAGAGGGCCAAAATAAGGAAGTTACAAAAGACTCCAGAGGAAACTTTGCAGAAGGAAAAATCCCAAGAATTGAGCTTCGCTGAGATATCAGAACAACGACATCTGGAACTTTGCCATCGCGCAACAATATAGTCGTTGGACCGATATACCCATTTGACTCTCACCCCGAATGGATCAAAAAGAAATTATGGGTTTCCACTAAACCATTAGACAACACCAGAATGGATAGAACGGAGTTAATGAAGGCCCCATATCCGTTGCAAGAAGACCATTGCCAAGTTTCCCTACTTAGCCCGTCGCGCCACACACCGAGAATAATTTTTTCTAAGTGAGAATTTGAGCCCGAACCTTGAGATTAATTCACCCTATGATCATTTTCTTGTTCCCATACTGTTCATCGTAGTCTTAGAATTCATTTTCACACCTGAGATAACAGACCTAAGCTTGTATGTCGGACGATATCAATGTTGTTGAGAAAGTAGTTGAAGAAGTTTTGATTAACCTAATGGATGAAAGAGTCATGTCAAAGAGAAGGATGTCTGTCGGTGTGAAAACATCATTGACAAGAGGAGTCCAAGCTTCTCCCTCCACTTCTCGCGGCACAAGACCTTCCAGAACCACGACCGAGACAAGAAGAAAGCACAAAGACGATATTGCAAATGCCAAGCTGATCCCACGCATTTTGTCGCTTTGCATACCACATTTGAGCAGAAATATTAACCGCGAAAGTGTACCCATGGAATTTGAGTACACCTTGATCACTACGTATCTTCCAAAAGGGGTGCACGTAGTACGAGCTGACCAGGATAAGCTTGCAGCACTAAAATTTAACGATTTTAACCTTGGAGATCACAAAACCTACAGCATGTTAGCTCCGCATAAATACTTAACCAAGACCAAAGGTAGAAATACTAAGATTGTCCCGCAGTCCTGGACTTAGAACCTTGCGTAGTCCACACTTCTCAATGTAATGAAGATCCCTCACTTCGGCAGACACCAGGAAGTCAATGCATGCATCAAGTTTCTGTTGTCTTGCTACCACAATGGATACTTATGGTTGGACCACCGCATCACTGTTGATCCGACTCTGATCAATCAGATCACAAGACTTAGCATGCAAGGTCCTGACCCACAGGACTTTTACCCAGGCAAGACCTCATACTGAGCACTAGCACAATGGATAAAGGAAACTTATGGCGATGTAGAGAAGGGTATGCAAGGCTACAAGGTAGCCTCTATCCAGAGTGGCGCAGTGCACCTTGCATGCCAGTTAATCGCGGGTAACTTAGTTCGTAAGAACAGACCAGCACAGGTGACTAGATTCGTAGTTGACCTCACAGAGAAGTGCGCTGAGGGATTACAAATGAATTGGGTGCAGTATCTTGTAAACCAGTTAGAACTTGATTGTAGAGGAGCACAAGACCAAGTGTATGAGTTCCACTTTAGTTGGTTACTCATACTCATCGCCTTCATCGCTTGGGATCTGCCAGAGGGAGCCACTTTTGCGGAGATCGAACCTTTCAAACCTCTAGCCATGAAGTTTTGTATGTTGTGGTACTCCAACAACATGAACAAGTGGTGGCAGTCCAATGCTGTCTTCCACACCTAATTCAACCAAATAAAGGATGCAATTTAGTCTATACCATGAATCACCCCAAATGTACTTCTTAGGTTTAGACCTTTGATCAAATTTAGCACGAATCACCACTTCACCTATATTACAGTGCATGGTGATGAGCATAAACAACAACTCCAATCCTACTACAAACTGATAGAGGATGACTTGGAGGACATTACCAAGGAATGGTTGACATACCTCCTTGTTGCAGTGGACCCCACAGACATGTCCGGTGAGGAAAGCCCTGAAGCTATGCCTGATAAACCTGGGCCAAGCAGGACTAAGAAGGATGACGAAGTTGAAGATGTCCCTAGCATGTCTGCGAAGACTACTTCAATCTCACCTACGCAACGAGACGATGGTGACAAGCTAGGCTATACAGAAGTTGAGAAAAACAGAGGTGAAGTTACTCCACCTAGAGAGGAGGAGGATCCCTCCATGAAAATAAATATGAAACCACCAAAAACCTCCTCCCGAAAGAAAGCTAAGGCTACCCACACCACGCTTAAAACTACCCTTACCTCGGATGACTTCGACTTTCGAATTGTTGCGTTGAACGATGTTTCACTCGAGCTCACAGAAAAGCAAGAAAAGCAGGAGGAGCTATTCAACTGAATCAAAGATGAACTCAAAGAAGTGTAGCAAGCACTCCAGTCCATCCACGGAGTGTCTACAATTCCTTTACCAAGAAGAACATCAGGAACAGGTGATGAGCCCACTCAATTGCACTAGATCATTGATCAAGTTGAAGCTCACCTTCGACGAGCTCAAGACGACACATCACAAGCCACCCAGGCTCTGATGCAAGCACAAAAATCACTCCTAGAACAACATAAGGAGGCAGAACAGGAAAATATTTCCCTGAAAATGAAGTGGGACAAGGAAAAGGCACAGTTGCTAGCAAATCAACTTGAAGTTTAGGAAAGGATTCACAAAGCACTGCACTATGTGACAGTCATAGAGGTGAAGATGGAAGATCATCTCCCACAGCAGGTGACCCAACTGAAAGAAGTAATCCAACAACTCCAACAGCACACAATGGATCTGGAGCTCCACATCATGCCCGAGACCCCTCAGGAAATAAGAGATCTAAGAGAGGCCACTGCTCGAAGCGCATTTGGCCGATTAAAAATCTGTTCTTTGGAATGCAAGCAACTGAGCGCTAGAAGCACCCAAATTTATGAAACCCTCGCAGAGAATCCATAATTGCAGACATTGGAGGCACAACTCCAAGAAGAAAAGAAGCATGCAGACATGCTACAGGCGCAGATAAAGACTTTAAAACCAGTTGAAAGAATGAAGAGGTTTGCAAAACAACGCAAAGCCGAGTAATAGGTACATACACTACAAAGAAAAGTGATTGAGGTCTCCCAACGACTTCAGCTGATCCAAGAAAAGGCATTCCAACTGTTCACTGAACTGGAAAGCCAGGAAGTTGAACTCGAACAGGTTGTCATCACTACAAAACAACGCCTAGAAGGACCGCTCAATGACACAATGATTCGGGAATTTACTAAGCAAGAAGTTGTTGCACTGCAGTAGGTTGAAGCAGCTCGAGCCAAGATCGAGGCATTCGAGGAAGAATTGATCGGACTTGAGTGACTCGGGACAATTCATAGGTGAGTGTTGTGGGTATGTTGGCCCTTGACCAAGTTTCAATGAATACTTGGTCATATTTGACCATTTTTGGGACTGCGACAGCTTGTCAAAGATGGAGCGCAATGGGAAGAAAGAAAGACCTATTTTTGGTCCCTTTTAGTGTTTTGGGTTGATGTAAAGGGAAAGGGATGTCAGCTCGTGGATTTACCCACGTTTAGGCCCATTTTGTAATCTATAAATAGATACTTAAGTAGTATATATGATAGTTGAGTGCAAATAATAGTACCTCTATGTGATGTATAGCTAAAGGATTAGTGCTAGTAGCTAGATCTACGTGATCGGATGTATATTTCTCTCTGTAGGATTGTAAGGAGATCGGAAGGCTAAGTTCAAGCTATTGTAGTTTTGTGATAAAGTGCAAGGAGGAAGGATCTAGAGAGCTGCGCAGATCTTCTGTCCTGTGCAAAGTAAGGGTCCCTAAACCTCTGTGTTGTAACTACTTGACCATGATAATATAAAGAAGAAGACTTTGTGGATGTAACCCCAGGGTGGGGGTGAACCATGGTAACTCTGTGTAATGTGCTTTGTGCTTTGATCTACATGTTGTCTCCTTTTTGGCTAAGTGCTTGATGTGATTAAGTAGATCTAGTTATGCTTTTTGCTTATGATATATGAATGAATGTTATCTGATATATAAGATGCTTAGTGCTTGATCTGTTGAATCTAATCTATATTTTTGTGGCTAAGTATTGAATCATCTTTAGTCTAAGTATTCACTGCAATTCTCTATGACATCCACGAAGGACCATAAGGGTTAAATATTGATAAATGATCTATGTTAAGTGACCTGTAAAAATTATAATCACAGATCAATATCCCAGCTAGGTTGCAGACACTTGAGTCTTGCAACCACCCCTGCCTCTACCTCAGGTGAGACTTCATCTGCCTCACAGGTGTTTCCGAAAGGGCCAGTAGTTAGGGTTTTGTTGGTGCGTTCTTAAGCGTTGAACCCTGGGTCTTCCCCTGTTCCAACACCTTTCTTTTCTTGGATGTATCTATATCCGTAAGGGAATATTTAGGTGGTGTTACTTCACCCTGTTCCTACTTGTCTTCTTCCCCTTCGTCCTCTTCTTTGTCTACTTCGTCACCTCCTCCCCCTTCAAGTGAATCTTATGTAGTCTCCTATAATGCGTTGCGCATTTTCTGTACTTCTTCCTTCTTCTTCTTCTTGCTACTACCTAGTCCATGATACTCTTCTTGGGTGACTACAAAACTTCCAATGAGGTCGAGGTCAGAGAGTTATGTCTGCTCGACTGGTACAAGGAATTTTTCAGGCCATTCCTTGGTTATTTCCTCCATATCTTCCTCGGTGAGTTTGTAATAGGAAAACATCTCTTCCTTGTGTTCGTCTCTGCATGCAGTGATGTAAATGAAGTGCATGTCTACATGGAACTTCACTATTAGCCTAAACCTATGAAGTGTATTCAGTGTCATGCGAGGGAAGGATTCAATGGCCCTCCTCAGCTACAAGTAATGGGTGTGGAATACCGCATTGGACTGTCATTGCTTTGCCATATCGCTCGAATACCAGAGGGTAGTAAACCTCACGGCCAGTGGTTTGGATGACTCGACTTTAGGGAAGGTTTCTCCCTCTGGCATCTCCCAAGCGATGAAGGCAATGAGAATCAACAACCAACTGAAGTTAAACTCGTAGTCCTGCTCTTGTGCTTCATGAAAATCTTGCTCCAACTGGTTGACGAGATAGCTCGCCCAGTTCATTTGCTTCCCTTCTATGCACTTTCCTGTGAGGTCGACAACGAACCCCATGACCTGCGTCGATCTGTTCTTACTGACGAGATTACCAATGATCAATTGGAAATCTAGGCACATCCCTACAATGAAACCATTTGTTGGCACAAGCGCAGACCCGGGGTTTAATGCTTCAACAATGCACCAACAAAACCCTAACTACTGGCCCTTTTGGAAACACCTGCGAAACAGATGAAGTCTCACCTGAGGTAGAGGTAGGGGGGGTTGTAGGACTCAAGTGTCTACAACCTAGCTGGGACACAGATTTGTGATCACAATACTTAACAGAGCACTTAGAAATTAATGTTCATTAGTCTTTGGCCCTTATTCACATCACAGGTAAAAACCCTAATTATAGAACAATGCAGTATTCAACAAGATCTAAACATATCTAACCATTTATAGCATCAAACAAATCTAGCATTCATTCATGTTATTAAGCACTAAGCTACTACATCAAATGCATCTAACATACATAAATATTAAGCACTAAGCATAAATCGCATTAATAACACAAAGCAATCACAACACAGGATATACGTGGTTTACCCCCAGCGTGGGGCTACATCCACCAACTCTTCATCTTCTTTATTATCTTATTTCAATCTTATTACATGGACAAAGCCACAAAACCAACTCCGCATAGGACAAGATACCTGTGCACACTTTGCCAGATCCTCTTTCCTCGAGTTTGGCACAACACTGAGCCTTGCTACAATCACTTGCACTTAACTCTGCAAGTTCTCAACACATAGTATGCACGAAGCCTTCACAACTAATCACACTTAGCAGCCTTTACATATCTTGCAAAAAGCCAACTTAGATATGATGCTTCTTACAATGCATAGCTACTTATTTATACATTTACAAATGGGGCCTAAGAATGGGTAAACCCATGGACCGACATCCCATACCCGTTACATAAGCCCTGAACCAAAAAATCCCGCAAAAAGGAAGCGATATCCCGTGATATCTGCTTCGCCTAGGCACTCCGTCTTCGACCCACCTATCAAAGTCCCAAAAATGGTCAAACATAACCAAGGTTATCTAAAACGTGGTCAAGGGCCAACACCTATGTTATTCGGAATAGATACTTTTCTTAAGCCAAACATTCTAAAACTCAATCCTATCTCACTGACGTCGAAAAGTATCAAGGATCGATGATTGGTGATAAACCTACCCAAGTGCTCTTGGATTGACTCTCTCAAAAATTTCCCGATGTTGAAAGTGTATCGGGGATCGACGATATGTTTATTGCAAAAAAAATTGATTGTTTTAACCCTTCTATATTTCCCCGACCCCGAGAAAGTGCATCGTTCATCGGCTATCGGTGGTTTCTTTATGGCTTTTGTGAATGTCTATTCCTCCCGTACTTTTCCGACGTCGATGGGGATCAACTATCTCTTGAATCTCTGTGGCTACTAACTTATGCAAACCAACTTTGCCTTCTACTAAAGTAGATGATGCATCGACGATCGACGATTAGTGTAACTGTATGGCCACTTTATCTTCTTGAATTTTTCCGATGCCAAACACAAATGCGTTAGTCGCAATTTTAGCTATAGATTCTTAATTAGAATGTCAATTTATTTTAGAAACAAGGTTTCATTTAACAAGTTCAAACAAACCTGAATTAATTGATAAGAGTCATGAAAACAAAATAGAATAAACCATCCCCCAAAGTGAACTCAATTTAGACAGTAAAATAAAACAAATGGTACCCAAAAAGTGATAAAATTTCATAAGGCTTTTAGGGTGTGTTGAGCGCTCAAAAAATGGCTATTTACTGGGTGAAAGAAGAATCTATATTTCTTCCCCAGGCTTAGCTGATGTAGAAGCTGGTTAGGAACCTAACTCATTTTTATTTGATCAATGTCTCTCTTATACTTGCATTTGCAATTCCATCAGTTCGTGAATATAGGGATGCATATGGGGTTTCAACCTTTATTCCACCTTCATTCCTCTTGACCATGACCCATGCCTCCTTTTGACAAGAGTCGAGTAAAGGATTCATTGACATCAGGCTTTTTAGTTATCCTCATTTACTTGCTTCGATGTTGCTCTGCTACCAATGAGCACCCATAGCCCTGACAGAGTCACCTCGACATCATAGAGCTTGCTTCGCTGCCAACGAGCGTCCATATCCTTGGGGGAGTTATTTGCATAACTTCTCCTACTTTTCACTCATTTGATATAATTGATTTATTTTTTGCAGAGATGCCCTGAGCGAGTGGGAGAGGAGGACGTCTTTTATTTGCAAGATGAGATGTTTAAGGTGAAATTCCTCCTAGCTTTGTCTTGAGGTACATGTGGTCCTTTCCATATTGCCATATTTCCCTTTAGGTTTTCCCAGACCACCATGAGGACACTTCATCACTTTCCAAGGTCGTTTATCTACAAAGATTAGGTCCATAACTCTTTTAAGAAAAACACAATTTTCCCAACATTTCTTGTCAACCGATGCCTTGTGGAACATAGCTTTATTGCAAAAAAATTACCACAAAAAATAAAAATAGAAATAAGGACTCTGCAATCATCCTACCTAGCACCTACACATAGAATAACATGAAAACACACACACACACATTTTTGTTTTTTTTTAACAAAAATATTGCTTTAGGGCTTGGACATTCACTAGGAGGGTGTCGAGTTCCCCCCTCAGATTTTGCAACCGATACATTCCTGCCTCAAGTTTCTCGGCTACCTGGAAAGGTCCAAGCCATAGATTCTGAAAATTTGAAAGTTTTCCCTTCGGTTCATTTGCTCTATCCCATTTTAGAACTAAGTCTCCTACTTCAAAATTCTTCTCCCTGGCCTTATGCTTGTCAAATAATATTTTAACTATCTATTGATGAGCGATGAACTTCTTCTTCTAGCATGAGGAGGGTATCAATTCTCTATTGAATAACCAATGAGGCTTGTCCTTTAGATCCCTAAGAGAGATGAAGAGATGGAAGATATAGCCTACTCAGGAGAATGACTTCTTGTCCATTTACCAGAAAGTATGGGGAGTTACCTATAGCTTCATTCATTGTTACTCTATTGGCCCATAAGGCATTATGAAGTGAACTTTGCCAGTTCCTCTGGTTGTCTGCAACTGTTTTCTTCAAGATCCTCAGTAGGTTCTTATTGGTTGATTCTCCCACTCCATTCCCCTATGGATAGTAGTTTGCAGAGTATTTGATTATGATTCCTTTGTCTAGAGAAAATTTTATTAGTAGGGTGGAAGAAAATTAAGCGGCATTATAAAAAACAAGAACGGAAGGCATATAGAACCTTGTAATCAGATGTTGTTCTATGAATTGGATTACCACCTTTTCATTTATGTGAGTCAGAGGGATGGCCTCTGCCCATTTCATGAAATAGTCTGTATCAGCTAGTATGTATCTATGTTGTTTTGAAGAACTTGAGGTAATATTCCCAATGACATCTAACCCCCATTGCTTGAATGGTCTGGATATGACCATTGGTTGGAGTGGGACAACTGCGTTTTTCTCCCTCCCTGTGCTTATTTGACAAGTTTTGTAGTTTCTAGCGTATGTATGAGCATCTCTAAACAACGTAGGCCAGTAATAGTTGACTCTCAATATCTTGTGAGTGGTAGTATTCCTTGCAAAGTTTCCAAATGCAGGGCCAACATGGAGCTCCTCTAGAACCTTGTCTGCATCTTCACATTCGAGACATTTGAAAAATACCCCATCATAATTTATGCGGAAAAGCACTGAATGTATGAGGTGATATTGTGTCGATTTCAGTTTGAGATCTCTCCTTCCATTAGGGTTTAGGTTTTCTGGGCAATTCCCATGATTCAAGAGATAAATTAGTTTTCAATACCAAGAATCCTACCCTGGGGAACATATAAATCTTCACTACACCATAACGATAATTCATTCTCCCACCCAGAGTCTTCATTTACTTGGTCTTGGGCTTGAATGAACAATTTACACAATCCCCATCCCTTAACCAGTTTGGCAGGTTTTGTATCTAGATCAAATTATTAGATGACTTCCATACAATTTCCTCTTCTTTCCCCCATATCATTTTGATTTATTATCGATCGGACTTCAGGATGAGGCACAATGAATTTGGTGTGATTTTTTAGGATGTAAGATCTTAAATGTTTTACTGCCTTATTTACCACATAAGCTTGTTTGTCTATAGTAGGGTAATTCAGTTCGACCCCTTGGATATTAGTGATCATAAATGAGACCGGGGCCTCATTAGTTTCATCATTCTTCTGAGTCAATACTGCAGCTAAATATTGGTCGAAGGCAAAAGTATAGAGGAATTTTTTTTTGCTAAAGTCGTGACTTCGCAACACTAGCGCTTGAGATATTGCAGTCTTAATGTTGCTGAAATCATTTTTCCGTTCGTCATCCAAGTTAAAATCAACATCCTTGCAGATCATTTTTTGTAAGGCTTTGATAGTTTCAGCGAAATCCGGGGTGAACTTCCTCACAAAATTGATTTTCCCAAAGAAGGATTGCATAGCCTTTTGTTGTGGGGTAAGGGAGGCTAAGATATAGCCTTAATTTCTTCTGGGTCTATGCAAATTCTAGCTTGTGATATAATATGACGTAGTAATTTCCCTTCCTCGACACAAAATATATTTTTCTTAGGGTTTAAAGATATACCATATTTTCTACACCTTTCAAAAATCTGGGTTACATGTTGTATGTGATCTTCTCTGTTCTTTGAATACACAGTCACATCATCTAAATAGACTACTACACACTTGTTGATCAATCCCAGAAAAGATACGTTCATGGCCCTCTGGAAGGTTTCCCCTGCATTAATTAACCCAAAGGTCATGCATTTATAAGAAAAGGTTCCCCACTTGTTCGGAAGGTAGTTTTCAATCGATCTTCCTCTGAAACTAGAACCTGGTTGTACACTAAAAAACCGTCTAACAGGGAGAAAATTTCAGAACCAGACACAGTCTGTAAGAGATGTTCCATTGGTGAGACTGGGTAGTTTTTCTTTTCTAATTCTCTTTTGAGGTTTCTGAAATCCACACATAGGCAGAGTTCCCCTGAATGTTTCCTGACAAGAACCAAATTTTCTACCCAGACAGAGTATCTAACTTGAAAGATAATTTTAGCATCTAGTAATTTCTTTATCTCTTAACACATGAGGGGTTCGGGAGATGGGTGGTACTTATGGAGATTGTGTTGGAAGGGTTTTACTCCGAATTTTAATGGGATTGTGTGTTGAATAATACGAGTGTCATAATTTTTCAGATCTCGATAGGACCACGCAAAAACATCTTGATATTCTCTGAAATGTTTGAGATAGGATTTCCTTTCTTCTTTAGACACTGTCTTGCCTAGATTTATATTCTGAGGGTTTTCCAGGGTTCCTAGATTTATAGTCATACATGGGACACGAGCTCCCTGTCTTTATGTTTGTTGACCCTTTAAATATTTCCCTTAAGTCAAAGAGGTTCTCCAAATTGGCTACCCCTTTTGGTATCGTGTGAAACTTTGGTTTGTTACTAGAGTGATCTGTTTCACCTCTTTGTTCATGGGAATCAATTTCTACTAATTTCTCTTGGAATACTTCATCGTCAATAGCCAGGTCTTTAAAATTTTCCTGATTGGTCAAGAATTTTATAATATTTTCATATCCTTCAAAGAACTTCAATTTATTAATATTGTTGGACACTGCGTGTTTGTAGAGTAGTTCCACAGTGAACCTATAAGCTTCATGGTATTCTAAAGGAGATAGCCTCGAGGCAACAGTGTCCAGGGAATCAGAAAGACTATTCTTTGTTTAGGGAGTCATTGTTATATTGAAGACCTCAAAAAGTTATATTATCCTGTGCACTTCCTGTTGATAATTCCTTGGGTGGGGAAAGTTGCAATGTATAGTATTCTTTACTTTCCTGACGATAATTTCATATTCCCCAAAAATGTTTAGTTCTTTAAGGTTTAAGTCTATGTATTTCTTTAGTCCTTCCACTAAAGATTCATACTTGGCAGTATTATTAGTGCATTCAAATTCTAGTCTGCAAGACATGAAATTTTTCTCCCCCTTTGGGTCAATGAGGATACATCCTAATCCCAACCCTTCTTGAGATTTAGACCCATCGAAGTACAGGGTCCAAACTTGTGAGCGAAAATCATCAACTTCTCCATGCTTACTAACTTCCTCCTCTCCACCTAATTTGTATGTGGTTTCCAACAGAGGTTCTTGACAAAAGAGGGTTCCTCCCTCCGTTACCAGTATATTTACTTGATAATTCATTTCGTACTTTTGTGTAAGAGCAACATCAGATGAGAGAGGGGAGAAATTGTCGAAATCAGAATCGCAGGAGTAGTTTCCTAGCACAGATAAATCTGTCGACGAGGGTTTGTTGAAGGCTTATAAATCAGTGACAGTGTGTTTGAGATACCTTTCCCTATCAATCATAATCATGTTTGTGTGTCCCTTTAATGGCAACCAGAGGTGAGCCCAGTCCGTGCTAAAGTATCCATTCAGCTTCTTGAACCAATCTCGACTAAGTAGCAGTCCAGAAGCTTTTGGTATATCCACTACAATGATGTCAATCACTTCAACAAATTTTGGGTGTGTAGCACTCATGATCATTACATCCTTGAGTTCCCCAATAACTTTTTCCCGAGTTCTGTCTAGTTGTATATCGTGCTTATCACTTTTTATCGGGATTGCATTTAATTTCTTGTAGATAGATAATGGCATGACATTAGAGGATCCCCCTGAGTCAACTAAATAATTATGGAGGTTCTTTTTAAATACTTCAAACGTTAAAAGGAAAGGTGGGACAAAAGGATTTCCTTTTTTATCTACAGAGCAAGAGTTCACATTCAGTTTATTCTTTAGCTCTGTGGGAGTTGGGGTTTCCCCTTGGTCAGTGTTTTTTATAGGGGTTTCTACTGACTTTAAGGCTTGTAACAAAAATTACTTTTGTTGGGGAATTATACACATGTCCATGACCGATACATTTTCCTTCAATCTTTTTAAATATTCCACTATGTTGTAGTCTATATTGGGTGACTCCCGCATATGGATATTTATAGGATTATTTTGGGAGACAAAAGGTGATTTCAGGTGATTGGCTATTTGTTTTCCCCTCGGAGTTTGGAAAATGGTAAGGTAATTTTAGACTGGCTTACCCCTACTTCGCATCTGCACATCCAAAACCTTAGCGGGTGGTTATTGAATCTCAAATATATCATCGGAAGGCATTGGCAAATCAAGATCCCATAACAGCATGGATGTTTCTTCTGGTGGGTGAACTTCCTCTGATCTGTAATATTTATCGTTGATCTACTTGATTGTTCGGTAAGGGAGACTTCCTCTAGGAACCGATTGGCCATCAAATTCATGGTATGCACCCATTATGGACAGTCTCTTTTGAAATTTTTCTCTTGATGATAGGTACAAAAAGAGTCGGATGCTACACTACCAAGGTCAATGTTTAAGTTGGTTGGGAGAGGTTCAATTGCTTTGAACGGTGGGTTTTTCTTAAAAAAGGGTTTATAAGGCCTTTGGACTTGGTTTCCTTCCCCTTCACTTCTTTTCATGTCTATGATTTCATTTCACAAATTCGTTATCATCTGTTGTAGGTATTTTATGTCTCCACTTCCCTTTTTGGGACGTTGTTTTGTTTGTTTTCCTGGGGGACTAGTCAACAAGAGTCCTCTCCTGGGTGGAGGTTGAGCTTCCTTCTTAACTAGTGAGACCTGGCCATCTTTACATCCCTTCATTTGGAATTCAATTGTTTTGGCTTCCTCGAAATTTTCATCTAGGGTATGCTTGGAAGCCCTTTTTACAAACATGGAAATAGAAGTAGGGAGAGCATTACCATATACCTCAATTTGCAACTCCTAAGTGGGTTTAGCTTCAGGTTGAAATTTGTTCAGGATAGTGGTAAATCATTGATTGAAGTCTTTAACCTTTTCTTTTGAACTCATGGTGGTGGTGAACAATTCAGCCATTAAAGCTCATGTAGTTGTTTCTTTTGCAATTGTTTCTAAAAAATCCTTTTGAAAATTCGTCCAACTAGTTATGGACCCCACAGGCAAGTTAAAATACCACGTTGAGGATGAATTCTAAAAGGTGTAGGGAAAAATCCTCCATACTACGTCTTCATGTTGGAAATTCATCAGTCTAATATCTAGTATGAACTTTTTAATATTGTCTTCAGAAAATCTGGAGGTTTCAGGGTCAAACTTGGGAAGTAACTTTTGTGGATGTCAAGGGAGGTTATGTACTTGTCTGGGGATTGCCAGAGCATCTCTGGCCAACCATGGTTGATTATTTTGAGTTGGATTTCCCCTTTCCTCATTATGATCATTTTAATCCTCCATGTCATCTGAATTCGAACCTGAGTGATCTGATTTAAACCCTTCCTTGTTAAATTCAAAATCATCGAGCTCAGAGTAGTTACTAGCTGGTGTTTCGAAATCAGATTAAGGGGATGTTTGATATCGGTGTGGGAAAAATATATCAGGTCTTCTACTGTGTGAACAAAAACCTGGTTACAGGTGTCGACCATTGGTATGCTTACTTGTTTTCTATGAGGAAGTAACGGAGATAAGGGTAATTATCCAATTTGTTGGGAGTAAGATCTTGTGATTCTTCTTAACTACTTCAACTCTTCGTGAGGAAGAGCGTAAGTTTATTTAGGGAATAGATGTTCTTCTTCTTACTAGGGTGACTTACTCGTTTCAGGAGTACTCAGTGTATGTGGGTTGTCTTGAGAATGACTAGCTATGCGTGTGGGTTGTTTTGAATTTGTAGGCTGTGCGAAATATTATATCATAAATATTGTTAGACATTCATTCGCATGCCCTCCTTATAGTGCCAATTCTGTTGATGGGTCTTAAATCAATTTAACTAAACATTAGAACCAAAAATGCCATAGAGGCCCAATTAGACTCTGCAATGTTTGATGGTGGAATGGTTCTCCATATATTTCGATCTGGCCAATTTATCGATGGGCTTTATGCAGTGATTGACATGATATATCCTTAGGAAAGTTCCTCCTTCAGTTTAAACGTTCTCTTTTTTTCTTTTCTTTTATTATATGGGTCTAATCAAAAGAAGTGTGCTAATATAACCCAGTTGGTGAAGGGTGGTTCTTAACTATAGAAGAAGGCTGAGCTTGGGATAACCCTTGTGCTCAAGCATGCAGACAAAGATATTCACACCTTCGACAAACATAATACTAATACATTCATCTGTTGGTATTTCAATTATTGACCGAGATACAATTATCATAAGAAAACATGCATGAAATAAGGTGATGGAAAGAAAAATAGTTTCCTTAGTTCTAACATTAATCACATATTAACAAAACGATTTTATTTCATCATAAGAGAAAAGAACTACAAAAAATATTGAAGAAGCTAACTTATCAATAGATTCATAAACTCTTGCTCGTTTCAGCATCCATTAATGAAATAAAGTTGGAAGTAATTCCCCCTTAATCCAATCACACAATGCCTTTGATGAAAAACGAAAATTTGTCTCTGGTCCTAAACAAGACTTCTTAATTAAGGTAGTTCAAAAATAGTTCTTTACAATTCAAAAAATGAGGGTCTTTTCAAAAACCATCCACCTTTGCTAAAAGGTCAATCCTCTTATTTATAATGAATCATTAACTAAAAATAGCTATTACAACCGCAAGCTAAGTAAAACAAAATATCACCACATGGCTCTTTCATCTCTCTGTTCTCTAAGAATCATCAAATAGTTTTACTGAAGTGGATGACTCTTCTCATATTCCGACCATTTCATGAAGTGTTTCTCGCATGTGTTGGCATATGGGAACATGTGTTGGTCCATCAGGGATGAAATCATTTATTTCACTTCTACTACTCATTCTCTGTACTTGATTATTTTAAAAGTCAACCACTACAAAACTGCTCGAGCCTTAATCATATGCTCCATGAACTTTTGTACTTGACCTTGCCCCATGCTTGCCACCGTTTCTATCTCTGTTGTCCATGGTGAGTCTTGTTCTGCAAGTTGCTTGACTATGTCATGCAGGTCGACAAAGTCTTCAGGTGAGTCGAATTCTAGGAGGTCGATGCCTTTCATCTCTTGATTAATATTTTTCCAACTCTTTTCGCACTCGGTCCTCTTCTCCTGAATCTCCTACTAAGGCTCCCATGCCATTTTTACCCAGTATTCGGTTGCTTTCCTGATCCGATCGATGCTTCTATCCCTTATCACCTAAATATCGTGCTCTTCAGCATCTCGACCCTTTTAAACCACGATGATGTAATCGATCCTTTATACTACCTGGTGAGCTTTCTCATACCACCTTTCCACGTCCTTGTAGGGAGCCAGTTCCATAAGAGTGTATTCTTGGAAATTGGTTATACCTGCAGTGAAAAGGTGTCGTTCATTCATGAATTTGGCATAGGAATATTGAAACTCACTTCTCAAAAACACCATGGCCTGTGTGGAGTCCTGATAGTATTTTTCCAAATGGCGCATATGCTCCAACTCCTTAAGTGCAGCAGCCATATCCTTTTCATCTCTTCTTACTTTATCTAATGTGTCATCTGTGATAGCCATCCCTGCACCGATAAGATTGGACATCTTGGCGTGCTCTATGCTAAGCAACCTCTCCTTCGTGGTGATGAGAATCAATCTATCTAATGTGAGCTTCCTCTTCTTAGTGGTCCTCTTCGTGATGGATTTTCTCTTCCAATCATAGGCGATTGCTTGTATGTCGGCAACCTCATCAACAAGTTTGGGGATTTTTTGTTCTCCCCACTTAGAGTATTTCCTAGGCTCCCAACTGTGTGTATCTACTCTAGGATGGGTTCCTGAACTTCTTCCATATGTCCCGATGCCTCGACCTCCATTTGTTGCTCATCGGTTGGTAAGGTATCGACCAAAATTGAAGAACTAGGGGTAGGTTTGGTACTTACTTGGTAATCGATTGTCGAAGTGTCAATTTCTCGTTGTGGAATTTCCTCTTTCTGGCCACCCGATCCTATCTCATCCCTTGAGATGTCTACTGGATTTCCTGGTAAGTCGAGTAGCTCAGTTTCTAAGACACTTTTGACCTCATGGTCTCTCTTTGGAAGGTTTTGAATTGAAGCATCGGGACCTGGGGTATATGCTTCCTCAAGTTCCTTTTCTTCTTTAATCTGCACTAGATTCACCAGGGACACCTTCGAACTCTCCTCATCATCATATATGGTGTTTGCATAGGGGTAGACCCAAGGTTCAATGCTACAACAAAGCACCAAAAAAACCCTAACTACCGGCCCTTTCGGCAACAAATGCGAAGAAAATGAAGTCTAACCCGAGGTAGAGGCAGGGGTGGTTGCAGGACTCAAGTCTTCGCAACCTTAGCTGAGACACAGTTCTGTGATTATAACACTTAACACAACTCTTAGCATCATCAATTCCTTAATATGTAATCACTATTCACATCGCTGAGACAACAAAGCTTCATAACATTCACATTAATCTACAGTATTCAAGCACTTAGCATATACAAATGGATCAGAATGAGCATATCAATCACTAAGCATGAATATCTAGATCAAATCTAACATTCTCACATATAATAAGCACCAAGCATGAATAGATCTATCTAAACATATCNGCACTTAGCATATAACATATGAACACATCAAGACAAAGAACTCAACACATAACACACTGTTTACGTGGTTCACCCCCACCCTGAGGCTACGTCCACCGACTCTTCTTCTTTATAGTCTTTGGTCAATCGGTTACAAGAACAGAGCCTCAAAGTCCTTACTCTGTGCATCTCTCTAGATCCTTCTTCCTTGTGTTACAACACTAAGCCCTCCACAATATGCTACAAGGACATGCACTTAGCTCTACAAGTCTTACACAGAATGCACAAACCCTTGATCACACAGATCCCACTCTTGGCACTTAGCCTAAATCAAATATAAATATTATCCACTACTTCTCTATATGGCCTAGTAATCTATATGTATGTACAAAATAGGCCTAAACATGGGTAAACCCATGGGACGACATCCCATTCCCGTTACATATTCCCAAAAACCCAAAAAGGGGCCCAAAAGGGGGACGAAGTCCTGTGATCTTTGCTTCGTCTTGTGCTCCTCCTTTAACATGATATCGAAGTTCTAAATTAGGTCATAATGACCAATAAATTCCCAAAACTTGGTTAAGGGCCAACAAGCCCCCAACACTCACATGTGACTCGTCTCAAGTCACTCTAGTTTTGATCAGTTCTTCCTTGAATGCCTAGAGCTTGGCTCGAGCTTCTTTGACTTGTTGCTTTGTTGTGGCCTCTTTTTTAGTGAAATCCTGGATCACTGCATCATTCACTGGTCCTTCTAGGCATTGTTTTGTTGTGAGGATGACATGTTCTAGCTCTTCTCCTTGGCTGTCGACCTCTGTAAACAAAAAACATGCCTTGTCTTGCATAGGTTTAAATCGTTGAGTGACTTCCATCACTTTTATTTGAAGAATATGGATCTTTTGTTGAGATGCACGTTGTTCATGAGATCTCTTCATTCTGTCTACAACTGGTAGGGCCTTCAGTTGCACCTGTAATGTATCTATGTGTTGCTTCACTTCTTGGAGCTGCAACTCCAATGCCTGTAACTCAAGATTCTTAATGAGGTTTTCATATGTTTGAGTGCTCTGGTTACTCAACTGCTTGCACTCCAAGGAAAGATATTTTAATATGTCAACTGTGTTGTGGGGAGTGGCTTCCCTTTTGTCTCATACATCTTAAGGGTTTTCGGGCCTAATGCAGAGCTCCAAGTCTGATATTCACTATTGGAGCTGCTGGATTACGTCTTTGAGTTGTGCCACCTTCTGTGGAACTCAGTCTTCGACCTTTAATTTAATGATTGTCATAGAGTGAAGTGCTCTGTGAACCATTTCCTTAACTTTGAGTTGCTCTGTGAGCAACTGTTCCTTTTCTTTATGTAGCTGGGATTTTTCTTCATCGAACCTCTCTTGCAGAGTAATCTTCTCGCGTTCGGTAGTACTACGCTACTCTAGAAGGTCTTCCTATTCTTGCGCCAAAGCTTGGGTGGCGTGCACTGTCTCCTCTTGTGCTCGTCGAAGGTGAGATTTGACTATATCAATGATCTGGTGGAGTTGAGCTAGCTCATCTCCTATTTTTGTTGTTCCTGTTGATAGAGGCATAGTATAAATTGAGCGGATGGAATGTAGTGCCTGCTACACTTCTTGAAGTTCAACCTTGATCCGACTGAACACCTCCTCCTTCTTAGCTTCCTGGTTCTCTACTATCTCTATTGAAGCATCATTCAACACTATGATGATGAAGTTGAAGCTGTTTGAGGTGAGGGTGGTCTCAAACTTAGTCTTGGTTGCTTTCATTTTCTTCCTTGAAGAAGGTTTCAGAGGGGAAACCTTCCTTTTCTTTGAGGGGTCATCCTCATCTCTAGGCGGTGTAACCTCGCCTTTCTTTTGTTCAAATTCTGCACCATCTATCTCTTCATCATCACCTCCTTTCTCAGGTGATATAGAAGCAGTCTTTGCCAAGGTATTGTGGACATCTTGGGCTTCTTCATTTTTCTTGGTCTTGCTCGGTCCAGGTGTATCGTGCACTGCTTCTAGACTATCGATATTAGATAGCTCTTTGGGTTCCACTGGAACAAGGAGGTCCATCAACCATTCGTTGGTAATCTCTTCTAAGTCTTCCTCTGTTAGCTTGTATTATGACTACAACTATTTTTTATGCTCATCAGCGTGAGCTGTGATATAGATAAAATGGCGGTCCACGATGAATTTCATCAAGGGTCTAAACCTGTGGAGTGTGTTCAAGGTTATGCAAGGTTCAAACTGGATAGCGGTCTTCAGCTGGTTGTAATAAGTGTGGAAGATGACATTTTATTGCCACTTCTTGTTCATGTCACTGGAGTACCACAACATACTAAACTTTGTGGCCAGTGGTTCAAATGGCTCGATGTCCGAGAAGGTTTCACCTTCCGGCATCTCCTATGTGATGAACGTGATTAATATGAGAAGCCAACTAAAATGGAACTCATATCCTTGGTCTTGTGCTTCCCTGCAGTCCAGTTCTAACTGGTTCACCAAGTACTTCACCCAATTCATGTGTAGGCCCTCCACGCACTTCCATGTGAGGTCGAATACAAATCCAGTTACTTGGGTGGGTCGGTTCTTGTGAACTAATTTTCCTGTGATTATTTGACAGGCTAGGCACACTACGTCTCTCTGGATAGAGGCTACCTTGTAGCCTCATGTTCCCTTCTCTACATCTCCATAAGTATCCTTTATCCTCTAGGCAAGAGTGTGATCCACGGTCTTTCCAGGGTAGAAATCCTGTGGGTCGAGGCCTTGCATTCTTATCCCTATGATCCGATTGATCAATGTTGGATCCACTGTGATGTAGCAGTTCAACCAAAAATAACCTCCATGATAGCAAGACAACATTAATTTGATGCATGCATTCACCTCCTGGTGTCGCCCAAAGTGTGGAATCTTGATAATATTCAGTAGGGTGGATTGCACGAGGTTCTGGGTCCATGACTGAGGGGTAATATTTGAGTTCTTTCCTTTTGTTCTCGTCAGATACTTATGCGGGGTGAGCATGCTGTAAAACTTCCTATCGCCGAGGTTGAAGCCACTAAACTTCAACACTACGAGCTTATCCTGGTCAGCATGAACTGCATGCACCACTTTCAGGAGGTATGCAGTGACCAACGCATATTCAAAGTCTTTGGGCATACTGTCTTGATTTATTGCGTCGCTCAGAGTTGGTAGATAGGCAGGTAGGATGCTCGAAATCATCTTAGCATTCACTAAGTCATCCTTATGCTTAGTTTTCCTTTCACAGGACGGTCCAACTCTATAGGCATTGGATGGAAAGGTTGGCAGTCCTCTCGTCCATGATGCTTGTATACCTGTAGACACTCCTCTCTCTGACATGACTCTCTCTGTCATCAAGTCGAGGAGAACTTATGTCACTGATTCTTCAACTACAGTAAGCTCGTTGGACATATGAACTCGGGATTAAAATTATCAAGGTCACGATGTACTTAGACACTGCACTGAAATAATAGCAAGGGCTCAATGATCACTGTTTGCAATTTTTTCAGTCTATGGGATTCAAATTCTCAGTTAGAAAAAGTGTTATCTGTGCATGGTGCAAAGCGATAAGTAGGCAACTCGACAACGGTTCGCGTGCAATGGTTATGAGCCCCTATTAAATCTTGTTCGATATGTTATGGCGTGGTCCAATGGTATGATGACGAACCTTTATTTCTTTTATGTCCATTCGGAGTAGAAGTCGAACGAATATATCAGCCCCAACAACTATATTGCTTCGCCATGGCGAAGTGACATGTGTCATTGTTCTGATACCCCGACGAAGCTCCAATTCTGCAAATTTTCTTTTTGCAAAGTTCCCTCTGGAATCTTTTGTAACTTTTCAATACTAGCCCTCTTCTTACTTAGCTTTCTATCCTTCTTTCCAGTGAGATTTGTCTCAATAGTATTTTTTCCATTTTGATTCTTATCGTCTTTTAACATAGTCACTGCGCACTGTTGAGATTCTTTCCTAGGATTCAGGGGTAATACCTCTTCTTTATCTGGAGTAAGTACTTCAGTCTTCCGGGAGTCCTCTGATGTTCCTATAGCTTCGACATCAGGGTCTCTAGTGTCAAATAGCTTTGATATAATCGCATGTTCTTCAATCAATTGTGAGGTCCTTCTAGTCATGAAATCTTTTAAGTCTTGTTTCTTCTACACTGAGGCTTGTTCTTCTTCCTTTCGTCTGGCTTGAGCTCTGTTAATCCAAGGTTTTCCAATTAACATGGTAAACAGGGTGATGTATTCAATAAACTTAAAAATCTCAAAATCTTCCTCTGTCGAAGTTCCATTAACGTTCATAGGTATCTGAGTGATCTTCCCACATAAGTTTACCAACTTTCCTCTAAATAGTCTATTCCTCCTAATGAAGGGATCGTAGCAGGCCTTCCTATAGCTTCCCAAGTTCTTTCTGTCATGATATTCACTTGTGTTTCCTCATCTAGAACACAGTCAATGTCGAAGTCCCCTATTCTTGCTTCAAGGCACTCCTTGTCTTTAAAAATATCTGATAGTCTAACATGTTGATGGTCATCCAAGGTGTCTTTCATCTGTAGTAATTCCTTCTCTGATTCTTTCTGGGGTTCTTCTATATCCTTAGTTTCTGGATATGGCTTAGGGTTTTTTTGTCTTATGTTCATACTTTCAAGCTTAGCAATCATTCTAGGGTAATCCAACACTTCATGGTCCATAGCCTTACATCAAACACAACTAGGTCTTCTTCCATGGCATTCCTTAGCAAGATGTCCCGGTCTTATGAAACCATAACAGAGGGTCAATCCTCTCTTTCTTTTAAATGATCCCCAACCTCTCCTGTATTGCGCGCTAGGATCGTATGAGCTAACTTGCAACAATTTATTTCTAGGATCCTGCATCCATTTGTTAGTCCAAACATATTTTCTATGCATAGGTATAACATATCTTTCATGATTCTTATTCACATAAAACCTTGTTTCATCTATTAGTGCCCTAGTTTTTAAGTTAGGACAGAATATATCAATCATACCTATATCCATACTCCAGGAACAAAAAATTTCACTTATCTTACTTTTACAGAGCACAAAGCTTCCAGATCTAAAACTTTTAACTATTCTTACCTTTATCAGAGAATAGAGCTTGCAGATCTTACCTCTTTTAATCAGACGTTCTTACATTTACTTTTCTTAGAGTGTCAAGCATTCAGATCTTGCTTCTTTCCTTCAGATCTAATCTTATTTCTTAAGATCGGGTTTCTTTGTTTCAAATCTAACCTTCTTTCTTTAGCATAGAGATTTATAAGTCAAGTAGAACACTATGCACTAGGGCACAAATCTACGCACAAAGATTTCACAATTTTAGGATGAATCTTTGCACATAGCTCCCTCTTTCTTAGTTCCCAGCAATCACAGTTTCAGGTCCTGGCAACGGAACCATTTGTTGGCATAGGGGCAGACCTAGGGTTCAACGCTACAACAACGCACCAACAAAACCCTAACTATCGGCCCTTTCGACAACACCTGTGAAGCAGATGAAGTCTGAGGTATAGGCAGGGGTGGTTGCAAGACTCAAGTGTCTGCAACCTTAGCTGGGACACAACTATGTGATTATAACACTTAACACAACTCTTAGCATCGTCAGTTCCTTAATATGTAATCACTATTCACTTCGTTGAGATAACAGAGCTTCGCAACATTCACGTTAATCTATAGTATTCAAGCACTTAGCATATACAAATGGATCAGAATGAGCATATCAAGCACTAAGCATGAATATCTAGATCAGATCTAAAATTATCACATATAATAAGCATCAAGAATCAATATATATATCTAAACATATCATAGCACTTAGCATATAACATATGAACACATCAAGACAAAGCACTTGGCACATAACATAGTGTTTATGTGGTTCACCCCCAGCCTGGGGCTATGTCCACCAACTCTTATTCTTTATAGTCTTCAGTCAATCGATTACAAGCACAGAGCATCAAAGTCCTTACTTCGCACATGACAGAAGATCTGTGCAACTCGCTAGATCCTTCTTCCTTGCGTTACAACACTAAG
>SNQJ01S0058601.1:2085-20099 GCA_010110895.2 Picea sitchensis
AGATGGGCCCTCCAGGGCCATGCTTAAGTCAACCCTGCTCTCGGTACACCATGTCTAGGGTCATGTGGGCCTCGAGACATGATCTCCTAGTTATCCTTAGATATCGGGGATAACAGTGACAATTTGTCGAACAGTTAGGGAACTAAGACCCCAAATCCCGAAGGTGTTGGGTGCATGGGGCCGTTTGGCCAAGTCTTAATGCGCAAAAAGGGGCTCGTTCCAAGATTGGATGAGGGCGCGACAAGTGTCAAGCGATGGGAGCGATCCATTTTATGGTTTAAATAACTGTGCACAAATGTGTGGGGCATGGTCATATGGGGGGTAGCGCATATATCCAAGGGTAGGGGATAAGTCCCTGCCCGGACCCCGCTCCAAAGTGCCACATACACAAACTTAAATATATTTTTAAACATATACATATTAAGTACCACCATGTGGGCTAGTGGTAGCCCACACATTGCCAAAGCGTTGACCATTTGGGAGGTCTTAGGGTTGATTCCTGCGGACTCCAACATACCTTTTAACATACCAAAACCTAGGTGCCACATGGAAGCCCATGTTTGGGCCACGTGGCACCACTCCATTGGCCAACAAAATGCCACGTGTTTCAAGTCTATTCGTCCACGTGTCTCACATGCATTCGATCACATGTCTGCCCAAACTGCCAACTCAACACTGACACATCAACACTTTCCACATCATCTACCATGTGTGAGTCGTACCCTACCACGTCAGCATGTACGGACTGTACGGATTGTACAGTCAACATCTTATTTTTTTCACTGTTTGGAAGATTGAACAGATTGCGATATCTCACTCATATGATGTTTGTTTGACCCTGCTCGAAGTGCGTTGGGTTCGTGACGACGATGCCTATGCACCTTTTTCGTTTTGAATTGATTCCAAGAACTTTTATTTTTTGGCTAAATTTTGACCCCTAGTCTAGATTTTGATCACGCCTTCCCACTGAAAGGCTTTTGGACCCACAAAAGCTGATGATTATCTGCCTAAGCTTCAATACTCTTCTACTTCCCACTGAAAATTCTTTTGGCAATCACCTGGGTACCTTGACATGCCTTGCACTGCAAATGGCTATGTCCCTCAACCACTGTTCTCTGGTTGCTGCTGACCCACTATTCTCTTTGTGCTTGGAAGATTGACAACCTTCCCACTAAGAATCACATCCCTCTTGTGAACTCTTTGGCGTCAACATAATCCGCTCTACAATGGCTGCAAAAAGTTTTCCTGTGACATCTTGTCACAAACCAAGAAAAACCTTCAATCTTGAAAACAAACTTGATACAAGACTGAAAATGATGCCAACAAAGTTTTTTTTCCCTTCAAGCAAATGGTCACATCTTTGTACTTCATCAAAGTACATGGCGTTTTCCTACATCTTGGTGTACTCAATATTGACTTACAATCCGACAAACACAATCGACTAAACATAAGTCGAAAAACATGATCGACACAACATAGTCCATCAAGACAACATTGACATAAGTCGAGACTCATTTGAAACATATCGACATTCCCAATGACAATTCGACATTCATGATACACAACCATGTTACAATCATGAGCTACTCGATGAAACTTTCACAAAGTTCATTGTTTACACACATACAAAATCACATGCATGTGAATAGCTCTTCAACTCTCCTTCAAGTAAAAACATAAGTACATAAACCCAAAAACATGTGGGTACATAAGAGTTGAAATTGAAAAGATAAATGGCTGCAATAAGTGAGCATCATACCCATCTTTTACATCCTCCTGGCGAAGTTGTGCAACAACAAGAATTCCTTCAAAAGAATTGCATTCACATGCAACTTCCATCATACAAGTTATGATAAACTGCTACAACTTGTCAAACTTCCAACAAAAAAGCATACATAAGGCTGAAATATGCATCTATAAACAGATAAATGCAAGCCTTACTTGTTCAAGAAATCCAACCATTTCTTACCAAGCCAACTCAATGGTGAATTTTTCTACTGAAAATCATCTTCTTGTGAGTCATCTTGACTCACATCAATGATGGAATCTCTTCTTCCATTCTTGCCAGTCTCTTTATCCATCTTCTTCTTGTGCCATGGATGAGTGGTTGGATGCAATGTCCAACATTGGTCAATGAGATGACCCCTCTTCTGGCAGTGAGTGCAAATCTTTTGCATTCTCTTTTCAAGTTTCCTTTGCTTGGAAAGTTTCCTGACTGTGGTCAATCTTTTCCAACATCTTCAAACATGATGGTTATACAAACCACAATATGTACATGGAATTGTTCTTTCATTTTTACATGCAAATTTACCATGCTTAACATAATCAAAAGCAATCGAGTTATAGGCATAAATATACCTTGAACATTCACCTTTATCGCCTTCTTGAGGAGGTGAATTTGAAGAGTTACTAGCTCTCTTTTGAAGACCAACAAAGATGTTCTTGTCTTCATGGCTGTCACAAATTTCTTGTTTTATACATTTGCATTCATCTTGAACACACACTTTGCATGCTTGAGGGATTGAACTTGCAACAAAATTTCTTGAACATTCACCTTTATCGCCTTCTTGAGGAGGTGAATTTGAAGAGTTACTATCTCTCTTTTGAATACCAACAAATATGTTCTTGTCCTCATGGCTGTCACAACTCTCTTGTTTCATGCATTTGCATTCATCTTGAACACAAACTTTGCATGCTTGAGGGATTGAACCTACAACAAAAATTGTTCTTGGAACTGTTTCCCTTGTCCCCTCAACTTTGGAATTTGCTCCATCTTTATGTTCATATCCAAGACCCCTATACTTGGGCCTCTCCTAAACAAAAATAGGCTCAATAAGGCCTTGTGCATGCTTGCCTAACCCTCTACCTTCATAGCCCATTTTTAACAATAACTTGGACCCTATTCCTCTTGTATGATTTTCAAAAACACCAAAGCATTCATCTTGAGAGGAATTTGAAGATAAAATAACATTACATACCTCATGTCCATGCATGTACTTGTTAAGGGTTTCCTTTGCCTCATGGAGTTGAGTCTCCATCTCATGCGACTTTTCAAGAAGCTGGTGCTTCTCCTCCTTCATGGCCATCAACTGCTCTTGAAGGACAATTCTCTCCTTCCTATCTTCCCACATCTCTTGCACCATATCTCTCATGGTTACAAATGCCTTCAACATATATTTGTCAAATAACTTGGTTAATGAAGATGTATGAGAACTATCAATGTTTGAAGCTTCCTCCATCCTTGCAAGATATCAATTTCAACACAAAACTTGCACAAATACCAACAGCTAGATCTCTAGCTATAAATGGCAATCACATGAACAAAACTATGCTCTGATACCACCTGATCTGAAAATAGGGGGCTGACTTGTTTTGCTATGCAAGCACCCTCTACTCCATTAAAATAAACTTCAGGACCTTGCTCTATGTCAAAGTTGTGTAAGAGGTTTTATGTGTCAAGTTTAGGCTTCTTTTATGTGTGTATGTGTGAGGTTCTTTAAAGGTTAAATGTGTTGTTTAAAGAATATAACAACAAATGAATTGCATCAAATAATAACCAACACACTCACAACAATAACAAGATGATAAAGGAGTTCACCCTCAACTGGGCTACATCTCCTTGAGCCTCCATCAATGGACTAGGCTCTCTGGGATTAGTTTGTCAAAGATTCTTTTACAATCTATTTCTCAAATCCAATGGATTTACTGACTGTACCATTGGGTTCAAAACACATAAAAACCCCAAAATTGACTAATAGAACTCTGAAAACGGACCAAGGCTCATTCGGGCATGACCTCTTCTACTGGTGGCCTTGAGCTTCCCTGAGCTTCCTTGTGGAAAAAAACACCTATAAAAGTTCTCAAAAGCCTCTGAAACCTATCCCAATGTGTTTAGAGCATAACAATTAGTCAAAAATGTCTATTCAGTCACAAAAAGTAGACTTGGGCTCATCCGAGCATGACCTCCTTCAATGGTGGCCCTAAGCTCCCTAGAGCTCTTGAAACTTCAAGGTAGAAAAAACTACAAAATAAGTCTCCAAATGGATTTGAAAACTATGCTAATGGATTCAGAACATCAAAAAACCCCTAGCTGGGCTTTTTCGGCACCTCATTTGGTCAAAAAATGAAGAAGTTAGGCCTCCTGCCATTTTCCTCCTTCAAGCTTGCTGTCTCTGGTTCGCCAAAATGCACCTCCTATGTGAGTAACCTGGATTCTGGGCATTTTGCATGCCTAAAACTAGCACGTGCATCGTTTCCACAATTCTCACCAATTTGTTGAACATTTAGGGAACTAAGCCCCCAAATCCCAGAGGTGTTGGGTGCATGGGGCCATGTGGCCAAGTCTTAGCGCGCAAAAAGGGGCTTGTTCCAAGATTGGATGAGGGCGCAACAAGTATCAAGCGATGGGAGCGATCCATTTTATGGTTTAAATAACCACATGAAAATGTGTGGGGCATGGTCATATGGGGGGTAGCGCATATACCTGCGGGCTGGGGCTAAGCCCCAGCCCGGACCCCTCTCCAAAGTGCCACATACACAAACTTAAATATATTTTTAAACATATACATATTAAGTACCATTGTGTGGGCTAGTGGTAGCCCACACATTGCCAAAGCATTGACCATGCGGGAGGTCTCGGGGTCGAGTCCTGTGAACTCCAACATACCTTTTAACATACCAAAACCTACGTGCCACGTGGCAGCCCATGTTTGGGCCACGTGGCACCACTCCATTGGCCAACAAAATGCCACATGTTTCAAATCTATTCGTCCACGTGTCTCACACGCATTCGCCCACCTGTCTAGCCAAACTACCAACTCAGAAATGACACGTTAGCACTTTCAGCGTCATCTACCACGTGTGAGTCGTACCCTGCCACGTCAACATGTACGGACTGTATGGACTGTACAGTCAACATATTTTTTTTTTCCCTATTTGGAAAATCGAACAGATCATGATATCTCACTCATTTGATGTTTGTTTGACCCTGTTCGAAGTGCATTCGGTTCATGATGACGAGACCTATGCACTCTTTCGTTTTGAAGTGATTCCGAGCACTTTGATTTTTGGGCTAAATTTTGACCCTTGGTCTAGATTTTGATCATTGACCTACCCATCCCAAGGAATGTACCCCTTCAATGATCTTAGTCCATCAGGAATCCCATTCATTTATCATGGTCTCTCTGGCACAAGTAACTAGGAATCTCTCTACTAGGAACTAAAATGAACTCATTTTCAGAAAACCATTAACAAACAACATAAATCACTTTTTGTTACAATGCAACTCCCATAGGATCTTAATCTTCATTCATAACAAACATTCTATTCAATATTCATCTCCAAAATGCTCCAAAAATTCTCTAGCATGCTCCATAATTCACCCAACCTTCTTGGTCTAGCTCTAATTCTCTCTTTCCTTGCTTCCCAAAAATTGAATGTGGAAAAACTGCCTCTTCTCCCCATACAATTTTCCTTTATTTTCCTAATATAGTTGACTTCTCACTCTGCCCAATGTTGATTGTACTTCATCCCTATGTTTTCCAATAACTATGGGATGTTTCTCTCACACCCACCCTCTAAAAGGTATTCAATGATTGGGCTCTCATACACTCAACCAGAAAATAAAATGTTTTCCCAAATGATAATAAAATTTATAAATATGGGTTTGGATTAATACCTAAAAACTATTTCCCCCCTAGGACCCCTCTTACACACTCTCTTCTCTTGTGGAAAACTCATCCCCCATCTATTTCCATATTTCCAACAGCTGGCATAACATTATTTTTATTAAAATCAGAAAATACATTTCTCATATTACATCGCTTGACCATAGCCACATTCATATATATATTATAAATTAATTAAAATGTGGATTATCATGGTGATGTTACAATTCTATTTCAAATCCAACCTCAAAGAAAAAGATCTAGCCAACAAGATTGTATTCGAAGTTCATGGTCATCCTAACCCATATCCATTAGGATGTGTAAATACGAATGTGGAGCTCAAGGTTACTAAGTATTGTAAGATGAAATTTTATGTAAGTGAAAATTATATGGATGAAGTAGAGGTACATGTAGTACCACTTTTTGTGTGTGTTTTATTTTTTGGAATCCCTTACATGTATACGGGGGATACATTCTTCAAGAGTGTTATATACTAATCATTGTGATTATCATATAATTCTAAATATTAATTTAGGAATATGAAGAGTCATATATGAATGTCAAAAGTCATCGAACCTCTACGAAGATGAAACCAAGAGTCATATATCAATGTATTTATGTATGTCTCAAATCAATAAAAAAATTTAATGTATGGAGTTATTTAATTCTTATCTTGTTAGTGGTATCAGAGACCTTGGTTTTCTTTATATATCTATTTTCTCGTTCATTTCCTTTGTAAGAACATGTTCATAATTAATTTGGTGTCTACCCTGTCATATTCCAATCTGAAGGGATATGATCTTTCCTTCATCATAACCCAATTTTAAATGTATTGAACCTGCACAGAATAGATCTAGATAGAAAATAAAACACACATTTGCAGAGAGAAATTGAGAAAGAAGAAGCAAGAGGAAGAATGGAAGAATTCTCCTTAACCGAATGAATAATGAATAATTTACACATGATATACTCTGTATAAATTAACCAATTCACACCGAAAGAGAAGGCAATGTTCCATAGTGGTGGTATAGAGTGATTTGGACACACACTAGAAGTTACGAGAGTAAAATTCCACCTAGTCTAGTCTCTCGGGCAGTTACGGAAGTGAATTGACACCTAGCTAAGTTAACTAGTCTATCAGTCTTTAGTTAAATGAATGAAACAAAGTGAAGTGAGAAGGAGATCAGGGAATCATGGGTAATTCACTATTATGGTGATGATTCCAAGGAAAATGCACATTAGTTGGTGATGATCTCAATGTTGCATGGTGATAATACTAATGTAGCATCTAGAATGCACTCAACTAATCAAACTGAAGTGAAAACTAAGGAGAATATTCTCCCTAGAGGAATATTCTTCCTAAACTATAGGAGACTGAATAATGACTAATAAACAAGGAAAAAACTTAGGAAAAAGAAATCCTAGGTGTGTTTGNGTGAACATAAATAAAGGGTCCCGGCAACGAGGCACTGTTAGGTACCCAAATACAAAAGATACAATGAAATAAAGTGAGGAAAGAGGAAAAAATTCATGGAAAAAAATCCCCCTCAAGGTACAATGTATTTAAAAAGAGGAACTAGCAATTGCTAGGCAAATGTGTCCTTCACTCTAAGACAACTTCACAGAGAATGGAACTTCTGCTTAGTGAAGGTCTTGGTGAAGATGTCTGCAGTCTTTTCTGCTGAAGGAAAAAAAAAAAGGTCAATTATCCCCTTGTTTACTAAGTCCCATATGTAGTGCAATTCGATCTCAATTTTCTTCATCTTCTTCCTATGAACTGGATCTCTGTAGAACTTTAGAGTGCTCTCATTGTCACACTAGATGAAGATCAACTGATGAAACTAAATGCCCAACTTAGTGAGAAAATGTTGTAGCCACATAGCCTGAATGGTTATGTTAACTACCCCTCTGTACTCTTCCTTGTATGAAGATAGAGCAATAGAATCCTGCTTCTTTCTTGACCAATAGATAGGCCTAGAACCAAAACCGAGTGAGTAACCAAACGTGGACTTGTGATCAGTTCTATCTCCAGCCCAGTCAGAATCAGTGAACCCTATGAGATCCAATGTGGTTCCTGTTGCATAATGAATCCCAAAGGTGATGGAGCCCTGTATAAATCGAAGGATACACTTTGCATCCTTCCAATGTAGCTCATGTGGCTCCTGCATGAACCTAGATACTACGCCAACTGCATTGGAGAGGTCTAGTTTGGAGTGTGTGAGATACAACAAGCTCCCCACTAGTTTTCTGTATAGTGTGTTGTCAACCAATGGAGTGTCCCAACCATACTCAAGTTTGAATCCTGATAGGAAATGATTCGGAGCAGACTTGCAGTCTGTCATGTGAAATATCTCAAGAAGATCTTGTGCATAATTGGCCTGAGACAGTTTGATGCCTAATGCATCCTGATTGATGTCGATTCCAAGGAATAAGTGTAGCATACCCATGTCCTTCATCAAGAACCTGTCATGCAGAATCCTCTTGACTGCAACAATCATTGTAGTTGAGCAACCAGTTATCAGCAAATCATCAACATACAGAACCAAGAGTAGAAGTGAATCAACCATCCTATGCATGTAAACATCAGGGTTTTATTTACAATGTACAAAGTTATATGAAAACAGGTAGGAGTCCATCTTGGCATACCATGCCCTCAGAGCCTACTTGAGGCCATAAAGTGACTTCTTCAGTCGACAAACCAAAGATGAATCCTGGATAAATCCCTCGAGTTGCTCCATATATATCTCCTCATAGAGATCATCGTGAAGAAATTCATTCTTCACGTCCATCTAATGGAATTCCCATCCCTTGGATGCCGAAATGACAAGTTCCAAACGTATGAAATCCATCTTCACTACTGGAGAGAAGGTATCATCATAGTCAATTCCATGCACTTGATGAAATCCTTTGGAAACAAGCCTAGATTTGTTTCTACTAATCTATCCATCCACTACACTCTTGGTTGCGTAGACCCATATACACTTGAAAATTTTCCTTCCGGAAGGAAGAGGAACTGGATCCCAAGTCTTGTTCTCGAGGAGAGAGTTGTACTCCTCCTGCATGGTGGATTCCCAAAAGGGATTTCCATCATCCTCACCATAAGACTGTAGATTTGAAGACTGAACGAAGGAAAGATGCCTGGGTAGAAATGGCTCAGTGGCAGTGAGTGAAAGAGGAGGCTCCTCGAAATCAAATCGATTCCTCCTAGTATCAGCTAGATCACTAACAAGATCCCTTGCATCCTGAAGAGTCGTCTGGGCCAACTTGGGCCTCTTCTTTGGCTCTAGATCTACATTTGGATGCAATGAATTTTCATCTAACTTTACTAACTCTATATCTAGATCATCTGAATCCTCTGAATCATAACTCTCATTTGAATAAGAGTCGACATGTGCATGCTCATAATCTGTGATAGGTGGAAGAACATAGGTGTCTATATGCGGTTGTTGAGGTACATGTGAGACAATTTCCTCGAATTGGACACTACACTCAATGATGATCCATCCTGAGGAAAGATGAATGAGTCTGTATCCCTTCACACCGTTGGGTTATCCAACAAAAATATACTCTGTACTCTATGGATCAAGTGCCTTCCTCTTTTCAAAGGGAATCTGGGCCCATACACGTGAGCCGAAAATACAAAAGTGGGTCACTTCCGGTTTGAGGCCACTCCAAGACTCTTAGGGGGTCTTGTCCTTGATAGATCTATGGGGAGATATTTTTTTGGATGTAGGTTTCAGAATTAAGTGCTTTGGCCCATAATCTCTATGGAAGTGACTTTTCATGTAGCATGCAAGATGCCATCTATTTTAAAGATATATTTTTCTGCTCAACAACTTCATTTTGTTGTGGAGTATAGGGAACTGTGTGGTACAAATGAATCCATGCATCATGAAAAATATTATAGATCTCATGGTTGACATACTCTCCCCCATTATAAGTTTAGAGGACTTTGATTTTTTTTCCTAACTGTGTCTCAACCAGGGCTTTGAAATCTTTGAGTTCTTGAAAGACCTTTGATTTTTTCTTGAGAAGGAAAATCCATGTGAAGCGTGGGAAATCATAAACAAAAATGAGCACGTTCCTCTATTTGTTTATTCATGGATGCGGAAAAGGGCCCATGAGGTCACTATGGATCATATCTAAAGGAGAGGAATCCCTTTGAGTCTTTCCTTTGTCGAATTTCTCTTAAGGGTGTTTTCCAAGAACACGTCCACTACAACAAATCCATGTGATTTGCTCCCCTTTTTGCTTCCAAAGATGATTTTAGTGTATTTTTATTCAATTTTTTGAACAAGTCAACAATATTTATCGGGATGGAGCTATTCATGGTGTTTTTTTGCGTTGAACACAAATTTTGGGCGCTAATAGAACCAAAAATTTCTCCCCATTTAGTGTCGGAAATTGTGCCCCGTTTAGCAACAAAAATAACGCCCCCTTTAGCATCAGAAATTGTGCCTCGTTTAGAGCCTGATTTAGCACCACAGTTAGCGCCAAAAATTGCACCAGAAGTAGTGTTGGATTTAGCGCTGGATTTACCTAGATTGGCCTAAATAGTTAATTACTTGAGGTGTTGGGGGTTAGGTGGATAGGATATTTGAGGATTTAGGGATTTGGGGTACATGGATTAAGGGTTAATGGATTATGGGTTAGGTTTTAAGGGATTAAGGGTCAAGATATAAGTGATTTGGTGCTTACGGGTTGGGTAGTTTAATGGTTAATGGATTAGGGATTATGGGCTAGGTGATTAATGCTTAAGTGGTTAGTGCATATGTGTTTTTTTATTAAGGGAATAGGGATTAGTGAGAAGTTTTTAAGGGTCGATGGCTTAGGGGTTAGGGGATTTAGGGATTTTTTATTAAGGGATTATTGATTAACTAAGGTTGATGACTTAAGGGTTAATTAGGGATTAGGGCTTAACTAGGATTTAAGGGTCAATGGATCAGGGGTTAGGGGAGTTAGGGATTTGTCAAAAATCTCTTGAAATTTAATGGAACCTCTTCCACCATGCCAATCACCAATTTCATCCACTAATGTTGCACGGTGAGTAGTGAATGTGGACAATATTGAAATTTCTTCAAATTGCTACTCCATGCATTGAAATTTGATATGGTTAGAATAGACACATGCCTTAATGGTATGTGAGGGTTTAAATACTCAAGGATACTTGATGTCCCAACATAAGCTTTGAGATCATCCATGTTTTCATCAACGTTCATCATGCAGTCTCATTTTCATCATTTTTCATTCACATCTATGGAATTCTTGTCGAAACTCTCTTAAAATGTCATGTATTAACGTATTCCAACACATCACCAATGTCATCCATCAATGTCACACAGTGAGAAGTGAATGGGGTTTAGCACCAGATGTTCCTAAATAGTTAATTAGTTGAGGTGTTGGGGGTTAAGTTGATAGGGGCTTTGAGGATTATGGGATTTAGGGATTTTGGGAACAAGGATTAAGGGTTAAGAGAATTAAGGATTAGGGTTTAAGGGATTAAGAGTCAAGAGATAAGGGATTTGGTTCTTATGGGTTAGGTAGTTTAATGGTTAATGGCTTAGGTATTATGCGATAGGGGATTAATGTTTAAGTTCTTAGGGCATAGGGGTTTATGGATTAAGGGGATTAAGGATTAGTGTTTAAGTGTTTAAGGGTTTATGGCTTGGGGGTTAGGGTATTTAGGGATTTTGTGTTAAGGGATTAGTGATTAACTAAGTTTGAGGGCTTAAGGGTTTATAAATTAGGGCTTAACTAGGATTTAAGGGTCAATGAATTAGGGGTCAGGGTTTAGGTCAAAATTCAACATGGTTAGATGAGACACATGCCTTGATGGTATGGGATATATGATATATGGTGCTAGGTATTGATGTTGAGATGATGATGCACTCAACATCCTTACAATATGATTTGCATCCAAGTACAATAGAGCATTAAGGAAAACATCAATTGTCATAGCATAAGGAAGTAGTGAAAGGAATATGAATCAAATGGATGAAGAGGAGACATTAAGACCATGATGATCGATTATCAAGCTTAGACAACCAATATGTTTCGATGTCCAAACTAGTCATTATGGTGGGTGAGAGGCACTATAGCCAAAATCCATGATGGCCCACCCGTGCTAGAGGAAAAATTTGAAGTGTAACCATTGTCTTTGTTACTCATCATTACAAATGGAATAAGACAAACGTTGGAAGGAGAAAGGTCATGGGGGAAGGCGAAAGGCCAAGGGTCACATTGAACCTCATTAAATAATAAAATTGTGTCAGAAGTAGCGCTAGATTTAGCACCAAATCTATCCATATTAGCCTAAATAGTTAATTAGTTGAGGTTTTTAGGGGTTAAGAGAATTAGGGATTAAGGTTTAAGGGATTAAGAGTCAAGAGATAATGGATTTGGCACTTATGGGTTAGGTAGTTTAATTATTAATGGCTTAGGGATTATGGGCTACGGGATTAATATTTAAGTTCTTAGGGAATAGGGGTTTATGGATTAAGGGGATTAGGGATTAGTGTTTATGTGTTTAAGGGTAGATGGCTTGGGGGTTAGGGGATTTATGGATTTTTTGTTAAGGGATTAGTGTTTATCTAAGGTTGAGGGCTTAAGGGTTTAGGGATTAGGGATTAAGGATTTAAGGGTCAATGGATTAGGGGTTATGGTTTAGGTAAAAAATTGACATGGTTAGAAGAGACACATGACTTGATGGTATGCGAGGGTTTTAAGAGTCAAGGATTCCTGACATCCCCGCAGAATATTTGACATCCTCCACGTTTGCATAATTTTACATGGTTAGACTAGGCGAATTCATTGATGATATGGGAGGGTTTAATTAAGAGTCAATGAAATCATTGAGATTGATTATTGATGTAATTTTGATATGAAATAGAAAAGTAAAATTGAACTTTAATTTATTAAATTTTCACCTAATTCTAGGTGATTAAAATCTTTAATTTTGTTTAATTATTTTATATTTAGTTCTTAATAAAACATAATAAAATTTTTATGCCCAACATTAAAATGCAAACAATATAAAAATAATGAAGTTAAAAAAGTTTCTTATTCAAATCAGTTTGAGATACTTTCATATTTAATTAATATTTTATTAACTTTTGTGTCTTCATGAAACATATGTCGATATAAAATGGATGGAAGAAGCATACAAGTAATCCTATTTGTTTTCCAACAATTCATACCATATCTTGAACACTTTAATGATATTGCAATAGGTGATTTGTATTGACACAAATAATGTTGAACCATTTCAAAGACTAGGCCATAAGAATCATCATTTTTTAAACATGGATTACAAACAATTCTAAAATCTAGAAGTCTTGGTCATTAACATCATTGTCTACAACAATGTCATCTAGTGTATCATTGTCAATGTTCATATGATATTTCAAGTAGTTAATATTATCATAATGTCATCTTGACTTGCATGATCTTCATCATCATTGAAATTTGAGTGTAAATCATCCATATTGTTACCAGATGTATTTGGATCATGATTTTGTATACCATCCATATTGTTGTCTTTCATAACATCATCTAACTTTGGATTGTTGTCTTCTTGTGCCTGAACATAACCATCTTCAACATCATCATGGATTTTAATTTCTTCGATGTTCTCTACTAATACATCTCTCTCATTTTGTTCGCCATCATTGTTTTTCTCAGTATCCACTAATGCGGTGTCAAATACATGCCTTAATCTTGGATCATAATGTATGAAAAACAACCATTTTGGCTCAAGAATATCTTCATAGAAAAACACCTACACATGAACGAGTACATACATATATTAGACGTATGTTATAACAATTTTATTGATTCATAAACACATGTATATATTCACAATAAATGATGTATTAATACATTATTGATCACTACCAGTTATTGTAGTTTGATTTAAAGAAATACCTGCTCACAATGAATTGGTTGAACATAAGGCTCCTCATCCTCTGGTAGGAACCTTGAGGAATCTATAGAAAACAATCCACTATGGGTATCATGTCTTTGTGTCCTCTCAAATGCTTCATACCATCTACACATAAAAATACAATATTTAACGGAGTGATAATCCAAATCAATAATTTCTTGTATTTTCCCAACATATTTTAGATTTCCTTCAATAATATTCTTATCTTTTGATCTTGATCGACTGGATTTCTTGAAGTCAACCATGATGCCAAAATCGAAGGATCGTCTCTTTGCATGTACACGTTCTACACGATAATGTCAACCATATGCCCACATTGATGGATATTTCTTCGCCTGTGAAAGACCATTTATTTCGTTTAAAACAAATAAAATGATGAATATTAAAATAGTTAATAGTATCAAAACTGTAAGGAAACAACATTTTGTAAAATTCCAACTATAACTTTCTTTCACATCCTCTAGACATGTTGATTTCATCTTCTGTTATGTTTAAATCTATACCCACATCTTCTATTTTATTTTGAATTTGTTCAGTAACCCATTCTAGTGTCCAATCTTTGCCCCATTTCCCTTGTAGATCAATGGGAAATGGGGTATTCCTTGGGTTTGATGTCTTAAATTGTTTCCTTGCTTCTAACACTTCTCTTTTTTTATCATACAAATAAATCCATTTGTTCATAAAGTCCATGTGGTACATAATGAACTTGTCGAGTATAACACTTTCGTCTACACCTATTACATGTCAACAAGTTTATTTCAAACTTTAAAGACCATTTTGTTAATTTGACAAATAAATTACAGATTAAATTAATGATTGTAATAAAAACAACAACAATGAAAATGAGTTTACTTACTAATTTCTACTTGAACACCATTAGATTTTGGTTTTTCTCCATCAATAATATCCGATGCTTGTTCTTCATCTCATAAGTGTGGCCCACATTCAAAATACTTACCAAGGAATTCACATAGGAAGAAAAATGATTCATTGAATACATACCCTTCAACCATGCAACCCTTTGGATGTGCCTTTAGTTGGACATATCTTTTTAAAGTTTTCATATATCTCTCAAAGAAAAACATCCACCTCGTTGATAAGACACCCACCAATTCAATGTCATAGACTAGGTGTATAAGTAAATGGACTTGTAAGTCTGTGAAACTTGTAGGGAGATCCTTCTCAAATACACATACAATTTCTGCAATTTTCTTCTTCCATTTTGGCACTTCAAATTCGTGGATCTCCTTGGATGTCACCCACCTAATATAATAATAGTAAATTGGTATGAAACTTTAGGAAAAAATTAAAATAAAATACAATATCTCTATGTCTCTCACACATGAACATTCCATACCACATACCTTGCAAATGTTGACAATTCACTTATGGAATTCCTCAAGTCAATGGTAAGACATGAATCCCCCCTAATTTCCAATGGGATGATATTTTTTCAAACACATTTATGAAAGGTCATTAGTTATTTTTGTCACACAATAGAATATCAGAATATATAAATTCCGATATATAATACCTTCATAGAATTATGAAAATCATATGTTTTAAATCCTGTGATATGTCCATCAACTGTAAAAGATTTAACTAATGATGAACCATAGCTAGTATGTGTCCTTATTGAACGTATGCCATTTTTTAGTTGGTCTATCTCTTTGTTTTTCAAAATCCATGGAGCTTCTGCATATGACTCATTTTCCCTGTTTGGCCACAAATGTTTTCTATCTAATTTGGTACGTGAAAGAGCAATATCTCTCCTTGAAGACAAGGTGTCCTTCTCTTTGCCTGATATATGTTGAAATATTGAATCTGGGACATTTGTGAAGATGTGAATATTATATAATAGGTGAGATATTAATATATCCTTCCAGTAAGGGAGATCATAAAATATGGATTTCCTTTTCATCCCTTGTGACATCTTAATTATAACTTGTTCTGATTCTTCAATAGAATCACCCCCATAAAAAAAATCCTGCGAAGCTTTTAATTCATCATCTTCATATGTATTAAGCCAATCATTTGGACCTATAATCATGGGAGGGTATCTATTTTATACTTTTCCATCAAATTGATTCTTATGGTAGTTTCAAAACCTATGATATGGTGGTATAAAAACCCTATTGTTTGCATAAATAAATTTATGTAGATCTTTAGAATACCACCCTCAAAATTGTTCTACACATATTGGACATGAAAATATCCCCTTTGTTTGAAGCCCTACAATTGAAGAAGTAAGGTTAATAAATTAAAAATAATATTATAAAATTGAGTATGAGAGCTGGGATAAAAATAAATTATTAGTGTAAATACGTAAAACAATTTGTCTTGCTGGAACAAACACCAATACTGAGAAATCATGAATAGTCCAACATAGCACACCATACAACATGAAGGACCTATTTGATGGAGAACGTGATATGTCATACATTCTTATTCCTTTCCATATAAGTTGCATCTCATCAATAAAAGTCGCAAGATAAGCATCCATGTTTTTAACTTGATGTTTTCCTGGAACAATGAGAGTTAGCATAAGGTGCTCCTTTCTAACACTCATCCATGGGGGAATATTATATACTATCAATCTGACTGGAAAAAAACTATGATTTGATCTCCTGAAATAAAATGGGCACACTCCATCAATTGCAAGACCAAACCTGATACTACGGGGTTCATCTTTGAATTTACTTGGCAATTTTTCCTCTATGTGTTTCAATTCTTTGGAGTCATCTAGAATTCACATGAATCCATATTTACTTATATTCTTTTCATGCCACTTAATCAATTGTGCAAGTGACTTGCAACAAAATATTCGTTGAAGTCCAGGTATAATTGGCATGTGACGTAAAACCTTCTTTGGAACTGTAGGACCTTGTACATCTATACGCTATCTCTTCTTTTTACATACAAGGCATTATAACTTTTCTTGATATTCATCTTTGTATAAAATGAGATCATTCATACATCAATCAATTTTCTTATATTCAATCCCCAACTCAACCAACAACTGACACACCTCTCTGTAAGTTGATGGAAACACATTCTCTTCAGGAAATATTTTGGTTTTTAGTTCCCTATAAGATTGCCAAAGATTAGATCAATTGAACGTTTGACTTAGTATGAACATGTTTGATATGTCAATATATATTAGGATCATTCATAAACAAATTACGTACACCAATTGACAATGCATTGTAAGAAATAGATTTCAATGCACTTTAGTAGGGTGGTGATTCCTTTGTCTGGCCAACCAAATAATGACTTGATTTCTAATAATATTAATGTGCATGCCAGTTTTGAGGTTCTTGTTGAACCAGATTTGAACACGGGTGTCTTTGCTGCTTGCTTGATTGAGACTTTCATGTTGCTATCATAAACATTATGTTGGTGGTAATTACGCCTGTTGTCATTGTTACTGTCATCCGTATGATCATTGTTATCATCATTGTTTTGATCCACAAAATAAATTGTAATAATTTCATTCAATCCTTATTCATGGAATGCATTTTCACTATAATGATCATCATCAGTAAGGCTAGGTGGCATGTCGTCAGTGTATGCTAATCTCATCAGCTGTTCAAATTTCTAAGGTGGTAGAATTCTCTTTAAATATGTTATTTTCTCCTTGGTATGGTTTAAAGGATAGTTTGGATCATCCCGTCCAAATATTAATATCATAGTTGGATCTTGGGTATTAGTAGTCATTATTTCATCATCATCTTCTACCTATCAACAAACACAACCATTATTTAATGTTTGGCAACAATTGGATAAGTCATAAATGTATCAATTTCAAAGAAATATAATCAAATATGGCTTAACAAATTATAATATAAAATGTATGAACACATATACATCAATATAATAGTCTTTAACAACCTCTTTTTCAATGAAATTATTTTTTGTGTCTGGAGGATCCATTGACATATCCTCTTCCACCCATTGTTTTCTTTGTGATTTAATAGTTTTAGTTCCAGGCCCATGTACATATGTCTTTTTTATTTTGCTAGTTGAACGCTTAGTCTGTGAACTTGCTCCAATATCCATATGAAATAATCAACAACATGCCTCATAATTTATTTCAAGATTAGATAATACACTATAAATTTTAATAATACTATGAAAAATGATGGACGTATCACAAAATTATTCCTAAGATAAGTCAAAATTTCATTACCTGTTGTCCAACGACATCCATTGTGTCCTTATTTGATATGAAACGATCTGTTTTCATGGTCTTGTATGTCCCCTATAATACACAACATATTCCATGATGTTTAGTACACCAATTATATCATTTCAACCAATATGATATCCAACACAAAACCTCACTTTACTCATATATTTGACATATTGATATAACATAGTTTATATAACTTTATCTCTTCTATGTT
>SNQJ01S0058601.1:54709-67687 GCA_010110895.2 Picea sitchensis
ATCACCCCATAAATTATGGGAATCAGTTGATGACTTGGATATTATCGGTATCTGGTGATTTTGTTGACAAATGATATTTCATTCTTCAAATAATTTGTAAAAAGAAAAAGAAGAGAAAAGAAAAAGAAAAAGAAAAGAAAAGAGAAGAGGGAAAAAAGATTGAAACTAAGCCCCATTGCAATAACAGTGACTTGGTCATACCTTTCAAGCATGACCAAGTCCTTTTAAATTTTCAATGTTGATACGCTAGTGAATGCATCTGATCAGACTGTCTAATCCTGGTCAGATAGACCATAGGTTAGAGCTAGTGAGTACATCTGACCAGACCATCTAAACCTACTCAGATAGCCCCTAGGGTAGAATTAGTGAATAAGTCTGACCAGACTGTCTAACCCTGGTTAGATAGCCCTTAGGAAAAATAATACCTTAACCCAACAGTTTAATCTGGGTCATTCGTCTTGTGAAAGTAGGTTAGAACGTAGGTTAACTCCTTGGCCTCCCTTTCCCAAATAAATCCATACCTATAAAGATGTTACCCTATCGACTCCAATGACTAAGTATAATTGATATGATATCCCCTTAGTGGTGTAAAGGAGAAAAATCGAAGAAAAACCCATGTGAAAGCACTAACCCTAAGTTTTTCCCTACACTTGACATTTGCCGCCCCCGACCTATGCTTCGTTCACTTTTCAATGGTTGAGATCATAACGCTTGGATCAACGACTCATATAGCATTCCGGACCCCCCTGCCCGTTCTGCCTTTAACGGAGGGGGGGGGTCCAGAATCGGCGATAATCTTTGTGCATATCTGGACGATCCAAAACTGAGCGCGCAAATCCAAGACTCACATTGGATTCCGGACCCCCCCCCTCCATTCTTCCTTTAACGGAGGGGGGGGGTCCAGAATTGGTTATAACGCATGCGCAGATCTAAATAGCTCTAAAATGAGCGCTCAAATCAACGATCCACATTGAATTCCGGACCCCCTCCTCCGTTCTTCCTTTAATGGAGGGGCGAGGGTCCAGAATTGGTATTAAAAAGCGAGCAAAGATCTGTGGTCAGAAATCCAGCGCGCAGATCAACGGATCATGGTGGATTCCGGACCCCCCTTGGTATTCCTCTTTTAATCAAAGGGGGGGGGTCCGGAATGAATCTTCCTTACGGCGAGCCCCTTGTTACATGTGTCGTCGTCCTATTGGTTCATGAGTCCCATCCTCCACATGCTGTCTGACACCCCATCGCCCCTGAACGTCATCTTCCACTAAGTCCACTTGTCCCACTTGCTCCCGGGTCGAAGTCCCATCCCATAACTGTTGTCAGTCCATGTTGTCAGTACCATAACCCCCTTCATTCATGGTCAACCTCCTTGGTGACTCTTACCCCCAATCATCAACCTCCACGTCAGTCGTCCGTATACTCTGGTCACCGTCACCTGCCATATCACCCCAAGTGGCCCATTGTCCATTAATAACGGGATAACATACCCATTGTCACGCTGATCATTTTTGCGCGTCCGACCGACCCCTTTTCAAATAAAACTACCGTTGTCCTTTGTATTGGTTATTCATCCATCGCGCCAGAAACCTCTTTCTCCTCCATTGCTCCCACATCATTTTCACCTACGGTCAGTTGACCCCACTAACATATTGTTTGTTGCAGGTACAGCTGCCGATATGGTGTCTAAGACAAAGCAAACTGAAGAGGAAGAGAATCCGTTCGTTCCTCCTCCGGTTGACCTAGATAAAATCCCTCTGGTCGACAAAGATCGCCTGGTAGCAGACACTATATGCAGTTTTGACTTCTCGTATCTGCAGTCATGGCTCCGGGAAGTCTTCCTGGACCAGAGTGACGAGATTGGGCTCTGGGAGTCCAATTTGCCCCTATATCGGTTCCCCCAAATCCACCATTTCCCTGAATTTGCACTCAAGTTCCAAGCCCACTACGTCCCCGACCTGAGAGCCATTATTTCTTCGGCTGGGGACGTCCTCTTCTTCATCACCCCAGAGGATATCAATCAGATGATGTAGATAACCCGCCCGGAATCTGCAGCCCCATTCAATCTAGAAATCCTCATTGAGCTTTATCAAAAAATGACTTTCCCGCAGAGAGCTCAGATAGTTGAGCTTTTCCTCCCCACTTCCGCTCCACTCCCAACCACCAATCCCTCATACCCCTCTTCGTTGTTTTCCACTAAAGGAAATCAAATTATTTCTTCCCTATGTGCCCTACTCGGGTACCATTCCGATCAATGGGTAGATGAACCCATCCTGGGTTTCCTATCTATCTTCTCAAATGACGAACAACCGACCACGCAGTTCAACTATAGCGCTTTCCTAGCCAATAACATCCATGAACAATTGGTGAATTTCGCCGCAGAGGGCATGTTCAGGTATTCATCCATTCGGGCCTACATGTTCGTCTCCTTCCAAGTAGACAGGTTCAATTTCTCCATGCAGAAGATGGAAGCCGACGGGAAGCCGCAGCCAGTCACAGCGTGGATGTCTCTTCTAAAGCGCAATTCTGTCGAATATGACTTCACGACATTCATTGATCAGTTTTACCACCCTGTGGTAAGTATGTTGAGTGGCATGCCTGAGCCATGAATAAATGACGAAGTCCGGAGAATTCTGCACCTCTCAGACAATGCGAAGACAGGAGACTGGTACTTGTATCAGAATCATTCCGAGATTCGAGTTTATGGGTGCGAACTGGCACCGTTCAAGCTGCCGAGGAAATGATCAAGAAGAAAAATGATGACATCGCTTCCTTAAGGAAGCAGCTGAAGCTCCCTCCAACAGAGGACCCACAAACAAAGTATATAGCCGAAAAGGAAGGGGAAAAGGATGAAATGCTGAAATTACTCATGGAGCAGAATGCTTAGTTAAAGGAGATGGAGGCTGAGATGGAAAGACAGCTGAAAGAAAAATAACAGACAAAGACAATGGAAGGCATCCCATTAAGTGCTATCCCAATTGCAGGATTGAGCACAACGATTCCATCTACAACAACTGTGCAACTACCGGAAGGAACCACAGACCTGGCCAAGTCTATGGAGAGGATGAATTTGCAAGAGTCTGAAATCAGTAGGCTCAAGAAAGAAGTGGAAAATCTCCAAGAGCTAAAGACTTCTTTCCAGATGAGTCTGACCAAAGAGAAGCAGGTGAATGAGCAAATCAGGAAGGAGCTACAACAACTCCAAAAGAAGACCGTGGTAGGGAAGACTCTGGCTGAGGCCAAAGAGGTGATATGGACTGATATTTCCAAGTCCATAAATGAAATCTGGCCAATGTTTCAGATAATGTTTGAACAAAACGAGTTTCTCGAGAGGAGCAAACAAGCTATGGAGAAAATCAGGACAGAGCTGGGAGACATGCCAGCCCAAGCTAATGAAATCATAAGGTTCCTGAATTCAAAGACCAGGGAAGAACTAGAAGAATTGAAGGTCGAGGACAGGAAAGAAACCATATTGGAGGTGAAAAGAGCCCTGACCAAACTAGGCCTCATGCTTCAGCTCGAGGAGAAAATCCAAGTTATGGATCAAGGAGTGCAACGGTTTTTCCACAAGATAGATGTTCTGCAAAGAAAAGGCCTGCCTGGTATGAAGGTCATCAACGACAAATTAATGACACTCCCTGATTATAAGAAGAAGTTGACTGAAGCGTCTATTTCCAAGTTTGCAGGAGTACAAGGGAGTATCACGGGAAAAGCATTCGTAGAGGCCCTGCAGTTGGATATTGATATCCAACATGAAATTAAGCACATCTTCTTCATCAAGCCCACATTTTCCAAGTACACGGATATGGATGAAGTATACAGGAGGTTGCTTAAAGTCACATTGCGAGTTCATATCAGGTGGGAGGAGCTGTGCAATCTGCTAGATTAGCAGATGAGCTGTCACGATCGACTCACCCATCCAGTCAGAAGAGGTTGCGAAGGCACCTCGCCAACGACATACCCAGAAGTTCAGCAAACAGTTGCGATGAGTCACCAAACAGTTTTTGATTAGTTAAGTTAGTTATGCTAAAAATAGTATAGACACGTCCTGATCAGTTATGACAGGAACGTTTGTATTTTGACTTATAAATACTTCATTTTTCAATGTATTGAGGGTGGTCGATTCACGCACCCTGTGGCTATCAAGTTGTACTATTTTTGAAGAGATCTGCCATTAATAAAGAAGAAACACTTTACAGGATTCATGTGCACGTTTCACTGGTGATGTGATTTTCTCAGTTAAATGTTTTCTTGCTCCGTAATCATCTTGTTTTTCGATAACTAATCTTTACGAATAGTGTTATGTTACAGGATTTATCTATGATACCTTGTCTCCGATTCTAAATATTTAAATGTTCATCTTCTAAATATCTTCAATTAAGAGATTCTTAAGTTCTTGTTAATTGGAGTTATTTTCCTTATCTTTCCTTCCGATCATCATTTTAAATTATAAAAGATCCAATGAGTGTGTTAACTCGCCTTGTGACGGTTTTCTTCGGCGTTCTGGTTGTATCTTAGATTTTATTAATTACAGACCCAATAGCCCAATGGATGTGTAGTTAGTCTCAACCAACTTTAAAAAACCCTTTACAACTAAACAAAACGCGTGCCTTTACCTAGCCTAATATCTTTCAAACAAAGCTAAATCATATAGAGAGATCCCTCTCTGAAGCTGGAAGGGCTAGATCCCAGCTTTAAAAGTAGTTGGTTAAGGTTACCTTTGTAGATTTCTTCTTTTCCAACCTCTAAGAAATTTACCTAGTGCTAACAGCTGGAAAAGGTTGACACTTTGAAGAATGCTGCAGATTCATTGACAAAGTCTGTGAGCACATGAAAGTTCTCTTGGTGTAGAGTAACAATGGGCATTGTTGCCCTAGATTGTTGACTATATAATCCCCTGGACCCCTGGATGCAAAGAAAACAACAAGTGGGAGAATGTTGGGTATGTGTTATATTTTTTTCATGTGTGTGTGTGTGGGTGCGTCAGATACGACAACTGCATATTTTTGCTATTTTTAGCAGATTTTGCTATTTTTAGCTGATTTGTAAATTAATGTCGGATTAAGGGATTAGGGTTTTGGTATCTACGGAATACCTAAAAACATTGTATATATTGTATGGAGAATGGTGAAATTCGATATAATGAAAATAAGAAAGGTTTTCCCGATTGAGGGTTTCTGGTAAAAATCTCGGTGTAATCTGTGTATGAGCCATTGATTAATTTTTGTATTGCTTAAGAATCTATATGCATTTATTTACTTCACATGTTTAAAGCTTACAGGTAATAGAGTTGGTAAATATGATCACATACCTGCAAACCTTCCTTAACTTTAACAGAAAGAGACTAGCATTTTCATCAAACTTTCCTTTAGTCTCACATGACTAATTTTGGATTAGTCAATGACCCTAACTTGAAATAATCATAACTATATACCTGTAATGAATAAAGATCTAAAAATAGTAGACAATTTTCTTTAGTGTATTTTATGTAATTCCTCTAGGTTTCACTGCTTGGAACCCTCAGAAAATGAATTATAGCAAAAAGGGCATACCTTGTTGATTTTTGGATTATTCTAGAGAGAGCAATTGTAGAGCATGCTTGACACAGAATGTTTGTTGTATGGATCTGAAAATTGTACACATAATACTGCAGACTAGATTCTAACTAATTCATTTTTTCTTACTGAATTTTGATCTGTTATGAAGAAGTTATGACGTTTTAACCTAAAACACTTGTTTTAGACTAGTTTTAGGACTAGCCACAAACCCTATTTTCCACGGTGTGTAACTCCAAAAATACAACGACCCACAAGTTGGAATTTTTATCACAGATACTTGAATATGTTTCCTCAATGGCTTTCATATTTCACGATCTGAATAATTCTAGAAAAAAATATATTATGACAATGGTGAGATGACCTGTAATAACAAACCTTAGAAAGAATCATCAAAAGAATTTATCCTCCCTTGAATTTCGTCCTTCTTTACTTCACCTTCCCTCTGAAATTCTCCTTATATATCCTTTTGTTACCTTAGTCACTTGTAGATATTCAATATTCTCAAGTGTGATTAAAAATGAGAGACCATTNCATCAAAAGAATTTATCCTCCCTTGAATTTCGTCCTTCTTTACTTCACCTTCCCTCTGAAATTCTCCTTATATATCCTTTTGTTACCTTAGTCACTTGTAGATATTCAATATTCTCAAGTGTGATTAAAAATGAGAGACCATTGCCTCTTATTTATACTTTCATGTAGCTTCCTCAAGGGGTTACTTTCTAACCATATTAACCCACTTTCCTTATTTGAGGGCTAACCCACTTCTAACCACTTGTCCACTTAGTAATTTCTCCATTAAGTTTATTATTTAAATAATTTATTTTGTATCCAGTTTGACTTATAGTACACTCATCACTTCACTTTTTTATTTAAATTATTTCTTCTTTGCAACCAATTTGACTACTTTGACCTTTTGGGGCTTCTAGATGACTCATGAGGGTTCTCCAATTTCACATGGCCATAAATATCTAACCGTGAAAAATTATGTGATGTTCCACATACCACTGGAAATGGCATGATATGTATGATCCATCTAGAATAGTTTTACCTGCAATTATATCAAAACTCATACCATTATCCATCAAACAAACTTGGCTCCATTACCCAAACCTTTGTGCTACTTGAATTCACTATCAGACTTTCTTCAAGGGTTGACATCAATGACAACCAACCCAATTAATCAACAATATCCCCCTTTGGCATTGATGGAAACACTTTGATGTGATACTAAATTCATATCACTCATGCTCCCCTTGTGACCATCACTCCCCCTAGAACCATGCCTCTATGTTATTTCTCCAAGCATTTACCTTTGCATATGATAAATCTTCTCCCCTTTTTCGTCAATGATAAAGGTATCTTTCCATTCGGGGTTGCTCCCCTTGACTGAACTTTTCCTAAAATTGATCTCCCAACCTAAATTGTCCTCTTTATGGTGCTTCCTTGTGTAAATCTAAGACATAAAATATAAGCATTCAAAATCATTCATTTTGGAGTAGAAATTACTCTAAGTCTCTAGCGAAGATACTCAAAGGATTCTCGTGGAAGTGATTTTTTAAAGATGTCTGCCACTTGTTTTTTTGTTCCCACATATTCAACTTCGATGTTCTTCTCTGCAAGTTGTTCCCGTAGAAAGTGATACTTGATTGGAATGTGATTCGTCTTGGATTGCATCACCGATTTCTTTGAGATACTGATGTAACTTGTATTATCACAACAGATTGGAATGGGCTCATCATACTCAATTTGTATATCTATCAGAGTTTGTTTCATCCATAGAACCTGTGTACAACGTGATGATGTTGCAATATACCCTAATTCGGTTATAGATAAGGATATTGATGATTGTTTCTTTCTTAGCCATGATACTAAACACTCACCCAAGTAGAATGCTACTCCACCGATGCTTGATTGGTCATCAATGCAACCTACCCAATCTGCATCTGTGTAGGCAATAAGTGATAGATCATTTCCTTTTGGATACCATAATCCAAACTCTTATGTTCCTTTGAGATATTTTAAAATCCTCTTCACTTCTAATACATGCGATTTCTTTGGTGCTGCTTGAAATCGTGCCTTCTGTCCAACTGCCTACATTACATCTGGTCTAGATGTTGTCACATATAGTAAGCTACCAATCATTGACATGTATTGCCTCTGGTTTGTAGACTTTGAATCATCATATATGCTCAACTTGCAACTGGTTTTCATAGGAGTGGTAATTGGTTTGCAATATTCCATTTCGAACCTCTTTAGCATTTCTCTGATATACTTAGTTTGAGAAATACAAATTCCTTGGTTTCTTTGACATATCTGAAGACCCAGAAAGAATGATAGTTCTTTGAGTAATGACATTTCAAATTTATTCTACATATCTTCTGCAAATTTCTATCTTAACCTGTCATCATTGCTTCCAAAAATAATATCATCAACATAAACTTCAATTAATAAAATACTATATTGAGTTACCTTTATGTAGAGGTTTCTTTCTACACTTCCTTTTCTAAACCATGCATATTTTAGATATTTATACATTCTAGAGTACCATGCTCTAGGGGCCTATTTTAGACCATACAAGCCCTTCTTCAATTTGCACATGTAATTTGCGTTCTTTGACAACTGAAATCCTTATGGTTGTTCGATGTAGACTTCTTCTTGAAGTTCCCCATTCATAAAATATGATTTCACGTCCATCTGATACACTTTAATATTCTTGGAGAATGCATAAGCTAAAAGAAATCAGATTGCTTCCATTCTAGAAATTGGGGAAAATGTCTCTTCAAAGTTGATTCCTTCAACCTGTGCATATCATTTACATACCAATATAGCTTTGTTCCTTTTAACTTGTCCATCCTCATTCAATTTATTTTTGAATACCCATTTTGTGCCAACCACATTCTTATTCTTTTGTCTTTCAACTAATTCCCAAGTGTCATTCTTCTCTATTTGATCCAATTCTTCATCCATGACCTTATTCCAAAATTCATCCTTGTTGGCCTCTTCAAAATTGTTTGGTTCAATTGTATATGAGAGTACTAGGTGCATTTGTTTAGGAGAATAGATTCTTCTTCTAGTATCAACTCCTGCATCTTTGTTTTCGATAATTTGATTTGAAGGATGATTCTTTTGTACTCATTTTCTAGGGGTCTTTGGAGGAACTTGCTGAAATTTCTCTTCTACTTCTATCTAATCTTCTTCATCTTCCCCTTCTAATTCTTCTTCATCTTCTTCTTCTTTTTCATAAAGTTGTTCCATTGATTCATTTTCTTCTTCCTTTAATTATCGTCCACCTATTTCTTCAATTTTTACATTAATTACTTTCACAAGTTTGTTCAGCCTTAGATTGTAACACTTGTATGATTTCCTTGTACTTGAGTAACGAACAAGTAATCCTTTGTCCACATGAGAGTCAAACTTTATCATTCTTCGATATTCTCTTTTGATGTAGCATTTTCTTCCAAATACTCTGAAGTGATTTACATTTGTTGGTCTTCCTTTCCAGAGCTCAGAGGGAGTTTTGTCAATGTTGTTTCTTAGCATTACTCTGTTTTGAATGTGAATTGTTGTATGCATTGCATATGTGCAAAAAAATCTGTCAATTTGGAATCCATTAGCATTGTTTGAGCCATTTCTTGTATTGTCCTATTCTTTCTTTTAATAACTCCATTATGTTGAGGTGTCCTAGCAACAGTGAATTTCCTTTTTATTCCATGCCTACTGCAGCAGTCCATAAATTCCTTTGAAGTGAACTCTCCTCCATTATCATATCTCAAACATTTGATTTTTGAATCCATTTCATTTTCAACCATTTCCTTATAGACCTTGAATTTTTCAAAAGCTTTTGATTTATTCCTGAGAAAGAAAACTCCATTCATTATTATATAATCATCAACTAATAACATAAAGTATTTCTAACCTTTTAAACCATTTTTTGTAGTTCGTCCAACTATATCAGTATGCACAATTTCCAATGGTCTTGTTGTTGAGTATTCCTTTGATTTGAACCTCGTCTTTGTTTGCTTTCCTTGTTGACAATGCTTTCATAAAGTGTTGGTTGGTTTCGTTATCTAGGGAATTTCTCTAACTTTTTCCTTTATGCTAACTTTGACAAGGTTATCAAAGTGTATGTGACCCATTATTCTATGCCATAGCCAACCTTCATCTTCCTTTCCTAGACAACACTTTTCATTTCCAATTTCACTCAATACATATATATTGCTTGAAGTTCTTGCAACTATTGCAATCAATTTTCATGAACCCTCTTTTCTTATCCCCCACTTATGTGAATCGAACGTAATTTTATGACCTTGGTCACACATTTGACTTACAATTAGAATATTATGTTTCATATCTTCTACTAGTAGAACATTTTCTTCCTTGGTAATCTTGTTTCCAATTCTGAATGTGCCTTTTCCAATGATTTTAGTTGAATCATCATTTCCAAAGTAGATTGATCCATCCCTTTCATTTCTTAATGTAAGAAACTCATATTTATCACCTGTCATGTGTTTTGAATAGCCATTGTCAACATACCAACCATGTTTCTTGTGCTTAGCTTGTAGTGAGAGTGTGCATTCTTCATTGCTATAATGATTCTGCTTTCTTATCCATGTTCTCTTATGAGGTTCTTACCTATGACTGTTGTAGTTTTGTTGCGGTTCTCTAGGAGGTATTATCATTATGTAATCTATGGCCATGTGTCCAAATTTGTTACACTTGTATCATTCCAATTCAGTGCTCAATGATTCAAACATGTTGTAATTTATTCTCTATGTTTCACTAGGACTTGTTAGATAACCCTATTGTGTATGGCTTTCAAAGTTGTTTATGTTCTTTCTGTTAGCTCTACAAGTCATATATTTATTTAGAAAATTATTGTATGCATAACATAAACCAAAAAAGATAGTTTGATACCTAGGAGTTGAATATCTTCTGAAATAATTTACTCTTATGAATCATTCTTCTTCCTAAGGCCTGTCTTTTTCTGTCGGTCATTGATTCTGGAATCTGGATCTTCTCGGTGGAGGAGTTTCCCTATAATATTCCTTTTAGGTATTCATATCCCCTTTGATTGTTTATGCATATATTTTTGGATATGTTTCCTTTTCTGTTGTTTTGGAGCTTGATCCCTTTTCTGTCTGATTGTATCCAAGTCCAGACTTTTCATGATGAGGCTTTTGACTATTGATAATGTCATCCAAAACTTTTGAGTTGTTCTGCATATTTTTTTTTTTAACGATCCTTTCTTAATGTGACAATATCTGCTTCCAAATTTCCAATGATCTTGTCTCTTTCTTCTAGCTGTTATTTGAGTTCTTCTTCAATTCTTTTATCTTCTATAGGGTTATTCTCTACAGAGCCTTATAAAACCCCCAAAAAAAATTATTTTAAGGAATGCTAACCTAACATTTTTAATACTTCATAACCAGAACATAACCAATAACCAACATATATAAAATTTATTGAACTAAACATAATAAGCTTACGAACAACCTTATAACACTTCATATTCTTAAATATATAAAACAAATACGTAAATTAAAATACCTTGGTCTGATGCTAAACTCCCGCTAGTCTTGTTGTCCTTCCTGCTGCTGCCTTGCCCAACTTGATGCCACTGACCAACTCTGTCCAAACCGACTAATCTCCCAGCCATCTAGGAGCAGCCTATCCGGCTCCCTAGCTTCAGGAAACCGAAAGGAATCCTGCCCCCCGTGCCCAAAACCCCTAGCAACCCGGTGCCCCTTGCAATGATACTCAAAGACTGCAGAACTCCACCATAGAACCAGAAAACCCAAGCGAAGAAACTAGAACTCTCGTCTCCCTCCAAAATGCTTCCTCCCCCCAAATGATCACCCTTCCCAGTAAGACTCCTCCGGTCATATCCCCCCTTCACCGACCCTTTCATCCTCATTAATTTCCTTATCCCTACATTCATTATCTTATCCTCTTATTTAATTTTTTATCCTTTTTTTTAATTTTTTATCCTTTTATTTAATGTTTCTTATCCCCTCCGTATACGTAAATCATTTAATTAAACAAATTAAAATTATTAACCCTCTTAAATTTATCACCCATGTCATTGAATGTGTTAGGTAATTAATTAATTAATCAATCAAAAGTTATAACAATTAATTAATTAATAAATATTTAATTAATATTATTATGCCAATCTTTGTTTAATTAAAACCATGTTAGGACAATTAATTAACTAATTAATTTTACTTAATAATCCCTAAGCATATATTCAACTAGGGTTGTTACATACACCCATCCTTTAGGAAACTTCGTCCCGAAGTTAAGGTATCTCATGGTACAAAGGAAAGAAGCATGGTTCACACATTCATAACAATTAACCAACATTATTAGTAACTAAGTCAAGAAAACTCATACATACTAGTGTGCATGTACAAGAAATGCCTGTGTAGCTAGTACATACAAGTCTTGTGCATGCACTAATAATCAATAACTATCACCCTTTAGTAATTTATATATGCATCCAATCCAATCAACAAGACTAGTCTTTTATAAAAGACAACAACCAATCAATTGTTTGAGAAATCCTTTAATTACAATTATCTGTTTCAACAATTTTATTTAGACAACTGTGGTTTAGTTACGAAATTATGAATATTCATATATACGCATTTTCTTTTTAGAAGGGAAAACATTAAATTCCACCAGAAGACAAATCTCCATACTTTCTCAACTATTTCTACTCATCCTTCCTCCATAACTTACTTCCATCTCCATTCCTATATTTACTCTGCTAGACTATCTTGGAGCGTCAACTATATTGACCTAACTCCAAATAGAACCCGTAAGCGAAAGTGTCACTATCTCGACCAAGCTTCCCTAGTAGACAACTGACAGTCATCATCACATGTCTTGGGGAGCGTGAGCTAACACCGTCCTCCCATGACTTCAGGTTTCGGAGGATACACAGTGGGAAATGCCTCCACCCCTTCTAATCATAACTAGGGTCCACACCCTACAATGGAATATATAGTAGCACCGTGTTGTTGGGGGTTTTTTCCTCATTTATTCGGTTTTGGGCAGTGTCATCACCTGAAATCCTGCACTGGTCCACATATCATAGCAATTCATCCAAACCAATATAATTTCACATACAATATTCATACCATAATGTTTCTCGGCTAGTGGTCATGATATCCACTTTAATCATTATTACGTTGGCTATTTCATAGCCCATAACCTGGAGATTATTCTGTAACACAAACTCATACATTTCTATGCATTATCATCATGTAATTGCATACAATCATCATTTCTATTTAGTATCCTTGTGCCAACAACTTAACATCAAAGTTTTCCAATTAGAAATAGATCTCATAATATCCCATAATTCAATTTCGACACCCATTCATAAGATTATCATTTACCAAAATAGATTGCATCATATCCA
>SNQJ01S0058601.1:75639-90663 GCA_010110895.2 Picea sitchensis
AATACTTCATAACCAACACATAACCAATAACCAACATATATAAAATTTATTGAACTGAACATAATAAGATTATGAACAACCTTATAACACTTCATATTCCTTAAATATATAAAACAAATATGTAAATTAAAATACCTTGGTCTGATGCTAAACTCTCGCTAGTCTTGTTGTCCTTCCTGTTGCTGCCTTGCCCAGCTTGATGCCACTGACCAACTCTACCCAAACTGACTAACCTCCCAACTAGCTAGGAACAACCTGCTCAGCTCCCTAGCTCCAGGAAACTGAAAGGAATCCTGGCCCCCGTGCCCAAAACCCCTAGCAACCCGGTGCCCCCTGCAATGATACTCAAAGACTGCAGAACTCCACCACAGAACCATAAAAGCCAAGACAAGAAACCAAAACTCTCGTCTCCCTCCAAAATGATTCCTCCCCCAAAATGATCACCCTTCCTGGTAAGACTCCTCCCATCATATCTCCCCTTCACTGACCCTTTCATCCTCATTAATTTCCTTATCCCTACATTCATTATCTTATCCTCTTATTTGATTTCTTATCCTTTTATTTATTTTCTTATCCTTTTATTTAATGTTTCTTATCCACTCCGTATACGTAAATCATTTAATTAAACAAATTAATATTATTAACCCTCTTAAATTTATTACCCATGTCATTGAATGTGTTAGGTATTTAATTAATTAATTAATCAAAAGTTATAACAATTAATTAATTAATAAATATTTAATTAATATTATTATGCCAATCTTTGTTTAGTTAAAACCATGTTAGGACAATTAATTACCTAATTAATTTTACTTAATAATCCCTAAGCATATATTCAACTAGGGTTGTTACATCTTCTTCTATTTGAACCTTCAAATTTGTGATCATTTGTTTTAGTTCCTGAGTGTCTTCTTTCTTGTCTAGTTCTACTTCTAGCTTCTTGTTTTTCTTGTTTTCTCTTCTTATAACTTCTATGGTAGTCAAAAATTCTTCTCGGTAGTCAACTTATGCCTCTTCATATTTTTATTTAGTGTCTTCTTTATCGGAGTCCTATAGTGCCATGAATGTAACTCTTTCTATCTCAATGTCACTGACTTCATATTCATCTGATGAGGAGATGTCTTCTTTGGTGAAAAAAAAATTCTTGAAAAAATTCTTTATGGTTCTTTTACCTTTATATTTTTGTTTGTTTTTTGAGTAATCTTCATCATTCCTCTTATTTTTCTTATGAGTACATTTGTTATCAAAATGAGAGTACATTTTTTATCAAAATGACCAATACCGTCACAATTAAAACAAATCAATGGAATCTTACCTTTATATATTTCGTTGGTTCCCTTGTTCAATCTTCTGACAAAGTTGGCCACTTCTTCATCATCTTCTGAGATGTCATTGTTGTTGCTATGTTATTTTTCCTTTTTCTTTCTAATTTTCTTTGGCCTTTTTGATTCTTTGAAAGATGCTTCTTTTATATCTAGATTTTCATATTCAATTCTCATTTTATATGTTGTTAAGATTCCATGTATTTTGTCCGTACTTACTGAGTCTAGATCTTCTCTTTCTTCTAGTGTTGATGTTTTAGGATCAAATCTCATAGGAAGGGATCTTAGTACCTTTTGAACAATTACAAATTCTTTAATTTCTTCTCCCAATCCTATGATTGCATTTACTGTTTCATCAACCCGTAAGAAGTAAGCTGCAATATTCTCATATTCCTTCAGCTTTAGTTGTTTGAACTGACCTTTGTAAGTTTGAATCTTTTTTTCTTTGACTTTTGAATCTCTTTCATAAATGTTTCGAAGCTTGTCCAAAATATTTTTAGCGGATTTACAATGTATAAATTTGGTGTATATCGATTCACAAAGACCATTCAAAAGTGCATTTGTTGCTTTGGAATTATTTTTACCGAGATTTATTTCTCTTTCATTTGTTGATGAAACTGTTGGTTCTTTGTATCCACCTACAACTAATTGCCAAATTTCAAATCCTTGTCCTTGTATATATGTTTTCATCCTTCTTCTCCAAAATGCATACTTCTTTCCATCAAACTGTGGTATTCCATTCTTATACATGTTGTTGCTCTCCATGATCTACCTTTCAATGGTTAAAACGATTTCTCAAGGAATCTGATCTGATTCTAATTGTTGGATTACTGAGAGGGGGGGTGAATCAGTAATAGATAAATACAATTATTTTTAAACACAAAATGCAAGTGCTATATCAATGTAGCATTATCATCCAATAGTTGCAGAGTACATAAACAATGAACAAATGAGAAATCATACACATACAAAATACACCAATGTTTTACGTGGAAACCCAAAGTGGGAGAAAACCACAAAATGATTTTTCTTATATGTATTTAAGAATTACATTCATTGGAAGCAAAAATTTTCTTTGTTTTTCAACAACAACTGGAAGGAGGCTCCAACTCCTTATTTTCTCAGGCCACAACTTGAGGGAAGCTCCAACTCCCCAATTTTGTGGATACAACCAGAAGGAATATACAACCCCCTATGTTATCTGGCTACAACCAGAAGGTGGCTAATACTACCTGTCATTGCCCCGTCCAAACTGCCCTACAATATAAGTAGAATGATGGAACCATTGTCACACTATCACTGTGAGATGTAATATTGTAAACCTGTACCAATCAACTTGTACCAAACAACCTGTAACAACCTGTACCAATAATCTGTGCCAACATGTACGATACATTAACTTGTAACTCAACTTGTACCATAAAAAAATGCATCAACGATGCACCACAAATGTACAAATAACTTGTCACAATAACCTATCTCATCAATATTATCAACCAAATAAGATCTACTCACCAAGATCAATCACCAAAAAAAGTATCAAATATATGCACAATATCACCATGATGTTCATTGATGTAGGAGCATCGCAAGAAAACGCAAGTGGAAGACAACTGGAATTACACCAACATGCATTTTGAAGACATTTTGAAATTTAAAAGATGAAACATTAATGTAATAACTAGAGGAAGTAATTGTCCTTAAATGGTTTGGAGATTGTATTGCAGATCTTGAGCGTTCACTCTCATCTGTTAGTTGGAGGAATTTAATGTAATTAGTGTAAAGTAGTTGTAGTCTTTAATTTTGATTAGATAGCTTGAGGTCATAGGAGGGAAAACTCGAGAAAGTTCCCTCGTATGTATTGTATTGGATTACTATTTTTCTCATTGTAATTGTAAGTTAGAAGTTGCAGAGAAAGAGAGCATAGGAGAGAAGAGAAGAGATTGTAGAAGTTGTATAAGAATATAGTTGTTTCTATTGAATCCATGTACAAAAGCACTTGAATTAATATAAGGATGCTTTGATCCAATTTCATGGTGTTGTTATGGTTATTGTTTGCATGCATTGAATGGTATGTTTACAGTTTGCTTATACACTATGTTTTCATTTGTTTCAATGTTGTGTGTATGTATGCGCGTGATTTCATGTTGAATCTATGAAGTATGTGGAAGGAGAAGTGTAAGTTTCAATTGTTTCTCTTCCTGAGAATTCCTACAAGGAGTGCAGTGAAAGTCCGCAAGGAGTGTGTTGACAAGACTCTAAGTTTTATCTAAGAAAGAAAGATCAAGAGAGATAGAGTTGTTATTATACCAGTAGAAGTGAAAGGATAGCATAGAGTCGCGCAAGGTTTGTGCAGGCTGTTGGAAGTTTTAGAGTTTTGCAACCAAAGTAAATGGTTGAAGAATTCTGTTGCAGGGAGTGTGCAACATCTGGAGTTTTTCAATAACCGAAGGTTATTGTGAATGTCACAAAGTGTGTGTGCAGGAACCTCGTAGAATCCTTGCGCTATTGCAGAGATAAATCTCAGAAAGGATAGAGACTTCAGAGAGCTCTAAGGAAGGACAAGGTTTGTAGTCACCTCACAAAAGTTAAGTTCAGAAGGAAAAATACATTGAGTTCTTTGGCTAGAATCCATCGAATTATTGAACAAACGGTTGAAATTATTCAAGGAAGAATCACCAAAATTTCGTGGGTCATTGGATCTAGTAGATCAGTGGAGAGGATAAGGTTGATAGTCTTTCAGCACAAACAAGTTCCAGAGGGATAGTAACCTTCAGATTGGGACCAATGAGAGTCATTGACCTAGAGCTTTGAAGTTTCAGTAGTTCAAGAATCGGGAGTGTGAAGGAACAACCAACCGAAAATAGCGACACACGAAATACTGAAATGATCTAGATCATTGATCGCTAGAAGGATCTGGACCGTCGATCTATGGAAAAGGAATATCGCGATTTTGGTTATCGGGGAAAGGGATATAAGGCACATCAAAATTCCTCGATACACAAAATCATGACAAGCTCAGAGGTTTGGCCCCAGGTCGCAATCGAAGGCCATATTAGAGAAGAGATAAGGGAGGAGTGAAGGACCGTTAGCCCATTTTGGGACTTCAGGATCTGAAGGAGACGGGGTATTTGGTAACTCGAATCCCCGATATGAAAAATAGCGATGCACCCTTTGGGGTAAGTCAGTGGTCACATGGGGTGGAGGTTTTCACCTAGCGTTCATTTTCATGGGTGTAACTCCTAAGAAGGACTTGTGGTTATATGTTTTGGGAGATTCTAGTTGGGAATCAAAGATTCATTTCGACTCAAAGGTGTTGAAGATCCATAGGCCGGGAGGTTATAGGACTCTACCGAGGTAGGGGTCTGCGTCAGGTGGTATTAGAGCCTAGTTAACAACTTTTTTTTTCTGTAGAGGTAATACAGAGGACATTTGTGATTTGAATTTTGCATGGATAGATTGCAACAATACCGCCAAGAAGACATCAAGAGAGAGATATGCCAGATCCAGATATGGAAAGGGAAATGAGAGAACTTCATGCTTGATTAGATGTTATGGAGACAACACAGAAATGAGATACTGATACTGGAGATGTCACTGAAGATGAAAGTAAAAATGAGGCTGGAGCTAAATAATAAGTTGCAGCCAAAGATGCTGTGAAAGAACGCCCATTCAAAGATATTGCAAGAATAGGTTCTAGAGAAAAGATAGATATTCCGATGTATGAAGGCAACTTAGACATTGAAGAGCTTCTACATTGGTTTAGAGCTCTAGATAAATACTTAGATTATGAAGACATCGAAGAAGATAAGAAAGTAAAACATGTTGTCACTAGACTAAAAGGGAATGCAACACTGTGGTGGGATGAACTGCAGGCTGACAGGAATTGCAAAGGAAAGCAAAGAATCAAAAGCTTGGATAGGATGGTCACAAATATGAAAGCCAAATTCATACCCAGAGATTTCCAAATCAATCTGTTTCAAAGAATGCATAATTTGAGACAGAAAGGGATGACAGTGAAGGATGACAGTGAAGGAATACACTAAAGAATTTTATTGACTTAACATCAGATCAGGTCATCATGAGAGTGATGATGAGAAAATTGCCAGATACATGAATGGTCTGAGATATGAAATTCAGGATGAGATGAGCATGGTGACAATAAAAAATGTGGAAGATGCTTATCAGATTGCTTTAAAGGAAGAAGATAAATTATCCTGAAAGAAAGGTCAAAGGGGAAGAGGTAGAAGTTAGAGCAGAGGAAAAGCAATTGCCCAAGACAAAGTACAAAATCCCAAGGAGGAAGAGACGAAACCTCATAACTACCCAGAAAGGGGAGGAAGTTCATAGGGAAGACAATATGCCGATAGGAACACTTTTCCTCGAGCAAGAGGAAGAGGAAGAGGTAGAGGAGGTGAAATAAAGTGTTTTGTCTTTGGAAAGATCATACATAAATATTTTTAATGTCCCAATAGAAAAAGAGATGGAGGAGGCGAAGCTCACATTTTAGAAGCACAAAGGTGAAATGTTGAGGTAGAAGGTGCAGAAGGTGGAAGATCCTTAATGATGAGGAAAATTCTCTTGAAGATAGAGAAGGAGATGGAGAATCCAATCCAGAGGAACAATTTATTTAGAATTGCTTGCAAGACCAAGGATAGGGTATGAAAGGTAATAGTTGATAGTGGAAGTAAAGACAATCTAGTATCCACAAAAATGGTGGAAAAGCTGGAATTGGAGACTGTTGCACATCCAAGCCCATACAAAGTCTCATGGTTGAAAAAGGGACATTAGGTAATAGTCACTAAATAGTGTTTAGTTGAATTTAAGATAGCGGGATAGAGAGATGAGATCTTAGGTGATGTTATTCACATAGATGTATGTCATATTTTTTTGGGGAGACCGTGGCAATATGACATAAATGTTGTTCATGACGGAAGAAAGAACACATACACCTTGAAAACAATGGTAGGATGCATATGTTTCTACCAATTGAAGACAAGAAGGTGAAAGGAGAAACAAGAAACACTATACTTCTCATGAGTGGGAAGGAACTTCTAGATGAAGTCAAAAGAGATGAAGAAATACAGTTTGTTGTGGTGAGAAAACCTAGAGTCATCTTGACCAGTACTTCGATAGAGGATCTACCAGAGGAAATTCGGGAAATGCTAGAGAATTTCGTTGATATAGTGGTGGATGATTTACCTTGTTTGTTTCCACCCATCAGAAGTATAATCCATCACATTGATCTTATACTAGGAGCTAGTTTACCAAACAAAGTAGTGTACAGACTCACATCGTAGGAGAATGAAGAGGTCAAGAAGCAAGTCCAATATTTGATGGACAAGGGATTAGTTAGAGAAAGCTTGAGTCCATGCATTGTACAAACAATGTTATGTCCAAAGAAGGATGGTGGATGTAGAATGTGTACAGACTCGAGGGCTATAAACAAAATCACCATCAGGTATAGATTTTCTTTACCTAGGATGGATGACTTGATGGATTGCTTGAGTGGAGAATTTTTTTTTTCAAAAAATGATTTGAAAAGAGGATATCATCAGATTCGAATGAGCGAAGGCGATGAATGGAAGACAACATTCAATACAAATGATGGATTGTATGAATGGCTTGTCATGCCGTTTGGTTTGATGAATGCACCAAGTACTTTCATGATATTGATGAACGAAGTCTTGAAATATTTCATTGGAAATTTTGTAATTGTGTATCTTGATGATATACTATTCTTCAGCAAGATTGAAGAAGAACATATGAGACATTTAACTCTAGTGATGAGAAGGTTGCAACAAGAGAAGTTGTTGATAAATATGAAGAAGTCGTCTTTCATGAAGAAGGAACTCGTTTATTTCGGTTTTTTAATCTCTTCAAATGCGTTGAAGATGGATCCTGAGAAGGTAAAAGGGATCAAAGAATGGCCATTGCTGAGGAACATCTTGGAAGTCAAAAGATTCCATGGATTAGCCAATTTTTACAGGAAGTTCATCAGAAATTTTAGTGGAATGTATGCATCAATGATGGACATAGTCAAGAAACGACATAAATATTTTCACTAGACAGAGGAAGCAGAGAAAAGTTTCAAGTTGTTGAAAGAGAAGATAATTGGAGAGCCAGTTTTGGTTCTTCTAGATTTCAGCAAAAACTTTCAAGTGATATGTGACGCAAGTGGATTTATGATTGGAGTAGTCTTAAGTCAAGACACTAGACTAGTTGCATACTTCAGCAAGACTATGAATAACGCCAAAAATAATTATTCCACGTATGATAAAGATTTTTACGCAGTCATACAAGCATTGAAGAAATGGAGGCACTACTTGGTTCCAAAAGAGTTTTTTTTGTATAGAGGCAACCATGCTTTACAATTCATATCTAGACAAGAGAAATTGAACCAGAAACATGAAAAATGGGTTGAATTTATGCAAAGCTTTACTTTTGTTATAAATCACATTTATGGAAATGCTAACAAGGTTGTTGATGCGTTGAGTAAGAATTTTTTTATTCTGCAGGAGTTTTGTGTGAAGACCTTAGGTTTTGATAACCTTAAGGACATGTACAATGATAATTCAGATTTTAAGGATGCTTATGAAGCATGTGAGAATCATGTTCTAAGAGATGGGATCGAATGGATCGAGTATTTGATTCAGGACTTATTACTATTCAAAGGAAATCAATTGTGTATCCCGAAGAGTTCTATGAGAGAAAACCTTTTAAAGGAAAAACATAGTGGAGGATTGGTTGGACATTTCGGCCATGATAAAACATTTGTGCAACTGAAAATTTTGTATTTTTGGCGAGGGATGAGGACATATGTCAATAAATCTATCAAAAAATGTAGAATTTTCCAGCACGCAAAGGGGAAAAGACAAAATACAAGGTTATATCAACCATTGTGTTAGGACTGCCAAGGACACATAGAGCTTGTGATTCCATATTCTTCGTACTTGAAAGATTCTCAAAAATGGCACATTTCATTCCATGTCAGAAAACTAGTGATGAAACACACATTGCAAATATGTTTTTCAAATAATTTGTTCGACTTCATAGTTTACCCAAGAGTATTGTTTCGGAAAGAGATACCAAATTTGTTGGGAATTTCTGGAGGAAACTATGGAAGAATTTGGGGATAGATTTATCTTTTAGCTCAACATATCACCCTCATATGGATGGATAGACGGAGGTAGTAAATCGAAGTTTAAGATATTTATTGAGGATTTTAGTAGTTGAACATCATGGTCAGTGGGATCAAATTCTGCCATAAGAGGAATTTGCATATAATGACTCACCTAATCGGTGTACAGGATAGAGCCCATTCCATATAATGCATGTAATGCATCTAAGAGGAGTATCTAAGTTGTGAAACTTAGAGAAAAGTGAGTTCAGAAGTGCTGGAGAAGAAGATTTTGCAACAGAGATGCGAGAGCTCCACAGTAAGATTAAAGAGTGGTTGCAAAATTCCAAATAGGAATATAAGTGTAGAGGAGATCAACAGAGGAGACATATTCAATTTGAAGTGGGAGATTTAATCTTAGCGCACCTCAGAAAACAAATATTCCCAAGGGGAATGTATAATAAGATGAAAATGAAAAAGATAGGGCCATGCAAAATCATAAGGAAATTTGAGGCAAATTCTTATGAAATAGAATTATTGGATGGTGTGGGAATATCACCCATATTTAACATAGAATATTTGTATCCTTACAGAGAAGATGAAGTGGGAGAAGCATAAATCCAGAGGGAAATTCAGTGGGTCAGACAAATGCTTGTAGATAAAATGCCACAGATGGAAAACATCATTGATTAGAGAACTAGCAAGAAGACTCGGATAAAAACATATTTTGAATATTTGGTAAAGTGGAAAGGACACCTGATTGAAGATTCTAGTTGGGAAGGTGAAGAAAATATCCATAAACATGGACAAATAGTGTAGGAGCTCATGAACAGGAGTCCATGAATTTTTCATCCAGAGTATGATGCAGGAGCATCACAAGCACGCGCAAGTGGAAGACAATTGGAATTACACCATCGTGCATTTTGAAGACATTTTGAAATTTAAAATATGAAACATTAATGTAATAGCTGGAGGAAGTAATTTTCCTTAAATGGTTTGGATATTGTATCGCAGATCTTGAGCATTCTCTCTCATCTGTCGGTTAGAGGAATTTAATGTAATCAATGTAAAGTAGTTGTAGTCTTTAATTTCGATTAGATAGCTTGAGGTTATAGGAGGGAAAAATCGAGAAAGATCCCTCATATGTATTGTATTAGATTACTATTTTTTCTCATTGTAATTGTAAGTTAGAAGCTGCAGAGAAAGAGAGAATAGGAGAGAAGAGAAGAGATTGTAGAAGTTGTATAAGAAGATAGTTCTTGCTATTGAATCCATTTACAAAAGCACTTGAATTAATATAAGGATTCTTTGATCCAATTTCATGGTGTTGTTATGGTTACTATTTTCATCTATTGAATGGTATGTTTACAGTTTGCTTATACACTTTGTTTGCATTTGTTTCAATGTTGTGTGTATGTATGCTTGTAATTTCATGTTGAATGTATGAAGTCTGTGGAAGGAGAAGTGTAAGTTTCAATTGTTTCTCTTCCTGATAATTCCTACAAGGAGTGAAGTGAAATTCTGCAAGGAGTTCGTTGACAAGAATCTAAGTTTTATCTCAGAAAGAAAGCTCAGGAGAGATAAATTTGTTCTTATACCAGCAGAAGTGCAAGGATAACACAGAGTCATGCAAGGTGTTTGCAGGCCATTGGAAGTCTTAGACTTTTCCAACCCAAGTGAGTGGTTGAAGGATTCTATAGCAGGGAGTGCGCAGAGTTTGGAGTTGTTCAATAACCAGAGGTTATTGTAAATGCCACAAAGAGTGTGTGCAGGAACCCCGTAGAATCCTTGAGTTGCTGCAGAGATAAAGCTTAGGAAGGATAGAGACTTCAGAGACCTTGAAGGAAGGACGAGGTTTGTAGTCACCTCATAGAAGTTAAGTTCATAAGGAAAAATGTGTTGAGTTCTTTGGCTGGAATCCATCGAAGGATTGAACGGACGGTTAAAATTATTCAAGGAAGAATCACTGAAATTTCATGGGTCATTGGATCTAGTAGATCAACGGAGAGGATAATGTTGATAGTCTTTCAGCACTCACAAGTTCCAAAGGGATAGTAGCCATAAGATTGGGACCAATGAGAGTCGCTGATCTAGAGCTTTGAAGTTTCGGAAGTTCGAGAATCAGGAGTGTGAAGGAACAACCACTTGGAAATCATGACATGCGAAATACCGAAATGATCTGGATCGTTGATTTCTAGAAGGGTCTGGACCATCGATCTATGGCAAAGGAATATTGTAATTTTGGTTATCGGGTGAAGGGAGATAAGGCACATTGAAATTCCCTGATACGTGAAATTTCGACGCGCTCGGATTTTGGGCCCGAGGTCACATCTAGAGGCCATAGCAGAGAAGAGATAAGATATGAGAAAAGGACCGTTAGCCCATTTTGGGACTTTAGGTTCTGAAGGAGTCAGGGTATTTGGTAACTTGAATCCCCGATACGTGAAATAACAATGCTCCCTTTGGGGTAATTCAGTAGTCACGCCAGTGGTCACGTGGGGTGGAGGTTTGTGCCTAGTGTTCATTCGCTTGGGCGTAACTCCTAAGAAGGACCTGTGGTTATATGTTTTGGGAGATTCCAGATGGGAATCAGAGAGCAATTGCGGCTCAAAGGTGTTGAAGATCCATAGGCTGGGAGGTTAGTGGAATCTACCGAGGTAGGGGTCTACGTCATGCATCAACCAAGAATAACAAAAAAACTCATAATCATCACCAAGATCAATATGTTCTTCTAATAATATAACAATACACGTATGCTATATAATACATAAACCATGTGTCAACAATACTAATAACAAGTGCCTCCAACCATGTACCAAGTATGTACCAATCATGCATCAACTACTCATCAACTATGACTCATCAAGTTGTACCAACATCATCAACTATATGCCTCATGTATGTGCCAACTCATCAACTACTTGTCTCAACCATGTACCCAACATGTACCTCAACCAAAATCCCTCCTTAATTTCATCATCCAAATCTGATTTGTAACTCTACAATAGACTTGATGTATATGATCAGATACCTGAAAACCTTCCTTAACTTTAACAACAAGAGACTAGCATTTTCATCAAACTTTACTTTAATCTCACATGACTAATTTTGGATTAGTCAACAACCCTAACTTGAAATAATAATAACAATGAACCTGTAATGAATAAAGATCTTAAAATAGTACACACTATTCTTTAGTGTCTTTTATACAATTCCTCTAGATTTCACTACTTGGAACCTCTCATAAAACGAGTTATAGAAAAAATGACATGCCTTGTTGAATTCTAGCTTATTCTAGAGAGCGAATTTGTAGAGTGTGCCCCACATAGAATATATGTTTTATGGATCTAAAAAGTGTAAAATTAATACTACAGACTATAATCTAACCAATACATTTTTTCTTACTAAATTTGGAGCTATTATGAAGAATTTACGACGTTTTTCCCTGAAACACTTGTTTTAGACTAGTTTCAGGACTAGCCACAAACCCTATTTTCCACGGTGTGTAACTCCAAAAATACAATGACCCACAAGTTCAAATTTTTATCATAGATACTTGGATATGTATGAATCATTCTATAAAAAACTTTATTGTGAAAATGGTGAGATGACCTGTAAATAACATACCTTAGAAAGCATCATAAAAAGAATTGATCCTCCCTTGAATTTCGGCCTTCTTTACTTCACCTTCCATTTGAAATTCTCCTTAAATATCATTTGGTTTCCTGATTCACTTGTAGATATTCAATATTCTAAAGTGCGATTAAAATGAGAGAACATTGCCTCTTATTTATACGTTCATGTAGCTTCCTCAAGGGGTTACCTTCTAACCATCTTAACCCACTTTCCTTATTTTAGGGCAAACCCACTTCTAACCACTTGTCCAATTAGTAATTTCTCCATTAACTTTATTATTTAAATAATTTCTTTTGTATCCACTTTGAGTTTTAGTACACTCATCACTTCACTTTATTATTTAAATTATTTCTTTTTTGCAACCACTTTGACTACTTTGACCTTTTGGGGCTTCTTGATGGCTCATGAGGGTTCTCCAATTTCACATGGACATAGATCTATAACCGTGAGGAGTTATGTGATTTTCCACATACCACCGGAAATGGAATGACATGTACTATCCATATAAAATATTCTTACCTAAAAATATATCAAAACTCAGACCATTATCCATCAAACAAACTTGGTTCCATTACCCAAACCTTTGTGCTACCGAAATTCACTACCAGACTTTCTTCAAGGGTTGACATCCATGAAAAAAAATCCAGTTAATCAACAATCTCAGTGAGACACAATGAAAATCCAGTAGATGGGGCCAAATTTCAAAGCCCATGTGTCGAAATATTGTGGGCACCATGGTCATGTGGGAATTGGTCATACACACATTCCAGAGCTTACGAAACTCAGTTACGTCTCTGTGTTGTGATTTTGTGCCCCCCAACCAAATTGTCATTGTTTCCCTGAATGGATTTAGGAGTCAAGTTGCAAGTCGCCATAGCACCCAAACCGTGCCTCAGATCGATGAAACACCAGTTATATCCCGTTGGATGGGAAGAATCACTTGTGCTAAGGAAATAATAATTGAATGGATCATGCTTTATTTCCCTCCTACTAACTTTTATTCATGGCACTGGATTCTAGCTAGGAGGATCCCTCTCCTATGATTTTGTCGCCCAGAAAAGTGTTTGTTAGAGGATCTCTCAAACTAGGGTTTAGCTCAATGAGGCATAATGCAAATCCGCCACAGGGGGTCAATTTTCAAATCCCCTGTGTTGAAATATTGTGGGCACTGTGTTCATGTGGGAATTAGTCATGCACACCTTCTAGAGTCTACATAACTCAATTATGTTACCCGGTTGTGAGTTTGTTCCCCCAAGCCAAATTGTCATTGTGTCCATGAATGACTTCAGGAGGCAAGGTTCAACTCTCCATAGCACCCAAACCATGCATCAGATTGACCAAACGCTAGTTCTATTGGAATCATGGCACCTTATTCCAGTTAGGAGGGACCCCTCTCTTGTAATTTCGTTGCCCAAAAAAGTGTTTGTTAGAGGATATCCATAACTATGGTTTATCTAAGTGACGCACAATGAAAATATGGCACATGAGGTCAACTTTCAAAGCCCTGATGTCGGGTGATTGTGGGTATCATGGTTGTGTGGGTGTTGGTCATTCACACCTTCCAGATCTTACAAAACCTAATTATGTCACCTTGTTGGCGACGAAAGTCACTCCTGGATTGCAGCAGGAGCAGAGCCCGATGCCCATCAGTTTATTGTCATGAATATGTTTAAAGGGGTGATCGGATGGGAGTAAACTCAGGACATAATCATTTAACTTAGAAAAATAGGCCAGAAATGCATAGGGAAGTGAGGGCCAGAACTAACTTCAGTCAGGAATTTGAGTTAAAGCGAGATTAGAGGGAAGACTAGGGAGAAAATGGAGGAGACTTCTTTGGGCATCAGGCCTTCTAGAAACTCAGGAAAGAAAAACAAGACACTGAAATGTGCCTAAACAACATAGTGATAACTGCACACTGAACAAACCTATCATACTATGTAGCCACAACCATTCGAATGGATCCTCCAATTCTGAATCATTCAGTGCAAGATGAAAAAGACAACGTGGGATACTGATTAAGACTGGTGCAGAGATTGCAGTGACCAACCATATGTCATCCTACAATATGCGACCCTCGACTGGATCCTCTAATTTCAAGTGTTTTAAACAGCTAACAAACAAAACAAAAAAGAAAGAGAAGTTGACTTCCATTAATTTGATAGTCTCAAATCAAAATACATAACCAGAGCTTCCTTAGAAACTTTACAGTCGGGGGCTAAGCTCAACCATCGATACTAAACAAAATGGAAAAAATGCCTACATATACTTGGAGTTGACTCAGGCGCTGAAGGCATGATCATATCATGAATTCAATGCTTGACGTTGAGGAGCTTCTCTGTCAGGCGGCACATGCAGACGTTGGGAAAACTTCCCATGCAGTCATTTGTCAGACAAAATCTCTATCAGGATGGACTGTCAGTCCACCTCTACGCTTGGTCATTTCTTGGCCTTCTATTTATGGAAGAAGACGACGTTCAACCACCATCAACTACCACAATAACTGCTTCCTTGGGATTGGGAATGGTCTCGGTCAACTCTGTAATCGGACGATGTGGAGACTTTTCTTTGGATGCTGCTTCGTTGGACTGCTGCAAGGGTACCCCTATGGAGGATGTGGATGAGGGTGAGATGAGAGGTGTTGAGGTGGAAGCACTAGGTGGCAAAGAAACAGAGGCTGTGACACCAGATGATGAGGCGATGTACCGCAAGAAGGTGACAATGAGGCCACAATGAGACAGGTTGGGGACTGAGGACACAACATAGGTGGAAGTGGCGTGGAGTATGGAGGTACAGGTGTTAGAGGGTAAGAGGGTCTAAGGGGAAAAGGAACATGACAACGGGGAGAGTGGAGGATGGGTATATGGTAGCGAAAAGTAGAAGAGGAGTGGGATATGTGACAGGGGAAGACACATGGCGGAAGGTGGTAAGTGGAGGGAGTAGGATATG
>SNQJ01S0058601.1:90695-102843 GCA_010110895.2 Picea sitchensis
GGGGGGGTTTGGAATCCATTCTCAGCCGCAGATCCAGGCGCCTGAATCTTATCCACTCAAACTTGCGTGCTCAATTATGCCCCCCCGCCTCTGCCTTAAATGTAGAATGACGAGGGGGCTCCAGAATCCAACCTCGATTGTAGATTTGGGTGTGCAAATACCGGCCACACAGATTTTCCCGTTGCTTAACAGATGCACATTTACGCCCGAAACTTAGGATAAATGGGTTTTTCAACCCACTGCTTTGCATTTACCACTCCAAGGCCCAAACCATCGAGGAGAACACCCCTATACAAGAAAAGTTGCTAACATTAGTCTCCATGGGGGATAGACTCATCCCTGAGATGCTCTAAGAACTCATCCTACAGTTCCAATGCCTTGTTGTTGGGCTATGGAGTCAAGCTCGAAGCGCCCTTATGAAAATACAGGCCAAAAAGAAGAACAAAAAAAAACATACATGCTCAAAAGAGATTATTTATGTACAACCTAATACTAATATACTTTGTACATGGGGCTAGGTGAAAGCAAATTTCCACCATAGCCAATCAAGTAACTTCCTGAATGGAATCTCCTTCCTTCTGTCAATGATTACAAATAGGTGGTGTAACCGTGACAGTAGAATGGTTACGCTCTTCAACTCCTCCTTACAGGCTGAAGTTGAGATGAAATAGGGCGGCTCCAATTTGTGAAGGAAATGCAACTCCATGTATTCCTTCACAGGCTCATAGGACCAGTGGAAAACTCCAGAAAATTGGTGACAGGCAGCCTCCTCTGGTTCTTCTGGTTCTTCTTCTTGGTTCTCCCCCGAGTCAGATTCGTATTCATCATAAATAAGGACCGCGGGTAAATTATACTCTTCAAACTGTTGCCCGGTGACCTCTGTGCAGGCTGTAAAATGCATGCTTTTCTGGTTCTCCTCCTGCTCTCCATAAATCTCCCAGGGATCAGATCCATAATCATCATAAATAAGATCCATCGGGTTCTCTTTAATCCTAGGTAAAAATATATCATGGAAAACCCCTTGAAGGAAAAGAGAAGAATCCTCTTCCACAACCATATCTTCTTTAAAAATGGGAAGGTCTACGTCATCATAAGCATGACTGCTAGGAACATCTTCTTCAACCCTATCTCTAGGCGAGCCATCTACTATAGACCACATCTTCTCTATAAACTCATAATTTTCGCAAGAGGCATGTTGATCTTTATGAGCATCTAAAAGAACAGATGCATCTGAAATGATGTCAGATGCTTCTATTCTAGAGATAACAAAATTAATATCATTCAACACCTTTATATTTTCATATAAAATGCTTTCCTCCACAGTAAAAGATTCATCATAAACATGGTCTTTAGGACCAGCAGAGGATTCATGAAGCGAAGAAAACTCCTCACAACAATTTTCATACAAACACTCAGATGGAAAGTAATATTTACAAAATGAATGGAAAGCTGTATGAAAACCTTTCAAAGAGTGGATACTTGCAGCGGGAAGAGATCGACACCAATCAAGAGTAGCTCCCTTTAATGAATACCTAAACAGCTTAATCCAGACATCTTCATGCATGATATTGAGTCGATCAATAACTCCATGAAAGTCCAGTAAATGCTCAGCTGGTTCCTCCGAACTCTTTGCGTGAAATTTAGGGAGGAAATTTTCCCATATGTCTCTATCAGGAAGTGCATTAGGAAAACCAACTATTTGGGAAAAGTCACAGAAAGAAAACCTTTGAGCTAAGATTTTCTCCATATCGAACCAGTGGAGTCGCTGATTGATCCTTGAATCATGGAGTCGCCAGGTGAAATATTTACAACTTTGAATGTGCCTAGTCATTGTTCACCATCAAAGGCCAGATCTTAAAATTCTCGTTACCCTAGGAAGCTTCTCAGGCTGAGAAAGCAACTGCTGAAACCTTCTTGAGAAAGATCCTCTGGGTCAGCTTTCAGGCTTGCTAAAGTAGCCACAACTGAAACAGTGATGTGGAAACCTTGGAGTCACCACAACAGAGTCGCCAGGTGCACAGTAGCAATCTTTAATGGCTTTGATGCCTGATGCACCTTTGGAATCAGAGGCTCAATGTCGTTCAATCCTGGGGAAAATTTTCATCTTCGTCCCCAGCAATGACGCCAAAAATGTTTGCGACGGAAGTCACTCCTGGATTGCAGTAGGAGCAAAGCCCGACGCCCATAAGTTTATTGTCACGAATTTGTTTCAAGGGGTGATCGGATGGGAGTAATCTTAGGACATAATAATTTAACTCAGAAAAATAAGCCAGAAATGCACAGGGAAGTGAGGGCCAGAACTAACTTCAGTCAGGAATTTGAGTTAAAGCAAGATTAAAGGGAAGACTAGGGAGAAAATGGAGGATACTACTCTGGGTATCAGTCCTTCTGGCAACTCGAGAAAGAAAACCGAGACACTGAAATGTGCCTAAACGACACAGTGATAACTGCACACTCACCAAACTTATCATACTATGCAGCCACAACCATTCGACTGGATCCTCCAATTCCGAATCATTCAGTGCAAGCTGAAAAAGACAACGTGAGAGACTGCTTAAGACTGGTGCAGAGATTGCAGTGACCAACCATACGTCATCCTACAATATGAGACCCTTGACTGGATCCTCCAATTCCGAGTGTTTTAAACAACTAACAAACAAAGTAAAAAAGAAAGAGAAGCTGACTTCCATTAATTTGACAGTCTCAAGTCAAAATACATAACCATAGCTTCCTCAGAAACTTTACAGTCAGGAGATAAGATCAACCATCGATACTAAAAAAAATGGAAAAAATGCCTACATATACTTGGAGCTGACTCAAGCGCGATCATATCATGAATTCAATGCTTGACGTTGAGGATCTTCTTTGTCAGGCGGCACATGCAGATGTTGGGAAAAATGCCCATGCAGTCGTTTGTCAGACGCAATCTCTGTTAGGATGGACTGTCAGTCCACCTCTATGATTGGTCCTTTCCTGGACTTCTATTTATGGAAGAAGACGATGTTCAACCACCATCAACTAACACAATAACTGCTTCCTTGGGATTGGGAATAACCTCGGTCAACTCTATACTCGGACGACGTGGCAGCTTTTCCTTGGATGCTTCTTCATTAGACTGCTGCGAGGGGACCCCTATGGAGGATGTGGATGAGGGTGAGACGATAGGTGCTGAGGTGGAAGCACTAGGTGGCAAAGAAACAGAGGCTGTGACACCAGATGATGAGGCGATGTACCACGAGAAGGTGACAATGAGGCCACAATGTGATAGGTTGGGAACTGAGGACAGAACACAAGTGGAAGTGGCTTGGAGTATGGAGGTACAGGTGTTAGAGGGTAAGAGGGTCTAAGGGGAAAAGGAACATGACAATGGGGAGAGTGGAGGATGGGTATATGGTAGTGAAAGGTAGAAGAGGAGCGAGAGATGTGACAGGGGAAGACACATGGTGGAAGGCGGTAAGCGGAGGGAGTAGGAGATGTGACAAAAGGGGGCCTGCTTTAAACCGTCAATTCTGGACCCCCCCCCTTATTAAAGGAAAATAAGCAGGGGGGTTCGGAATCCATTCTCAGTCGTAGATCCAGGCGCCCAAATCTTAGCTGCTCAAAATTGCGTGCTCAATTCTGGAACCCCCCCTCCACCTTAAAGGTAGAATGGCGAGGGGATTCCAGAATCCAACCTCGACTATAGATCTGGGTGCACTGATCCCGGTTGCACAAATTTTCCCTTTGCTTAACGAATGCGCATTTACGCCTGAAACTTAGGATAAATGGGGTTTTCAACCCACAACTTTGCATTTACCACTCCAAGGCCCAAACCATCGAGGAGAACACCCCTATACAATAAATGTTGCTAACACACCCGATTCTAATTTTGTTCCCCCAGACCAAATTGTCATTGTGTCCCTAAATGACTTCATGAGGTGATTTGGACCTTGCCAGAGCACCCAAACCATGCATCAGATCGATGAAAGACCAATTCTGTTGGACTCCTCACATCAAATTCTAGCTAGGGGGACCCCTCTCCCATGATTTTGTCACCTAGAAAAGTGTTTGTTAGAGGATCTCTGGAACTAGGGTTTAGCTTAGTGAAACACAATCAAAATTTGACATATGGGTCAACTTTCAAAGCCCCTATGTTGGGTGATTGTGGGAACTGTGCTCATGTGGGAGTTGGTCATACATACCTTCTAGAGCTTACCGAACTTAATTACATTGTCGGGTTGTGATTTTGTACCCCTAGACCAAATTTTCATGTGTCCCTAAATGGCTTTAGGAGGCAAGTTGTAACTCGCCATAACACCCAAACCATGCCTCAGATCGAAGAAATACCAATTATGTTGGACTCCTGGCACAAAATTCTAGCTAGGGGTACCCCTCTCCTGTGATTCTGTCGCCCATAAAAATTTCTTGTTAGAGGATCTCCAAAACTAGGGTTGAGCTAAGTGAGGCACAATGCAAATCCGACATAAGGGGTCAACTTTCAAATCTCATGTTTTGGTCTATTGTGGGAATTGTGGTTGTGTGGGAATTGGTCATATACACCTTTCAAAACTTACGAAACTTAGTTACATCGCTCGGTTGTGATTATGTGGTCCAGGACCAAATTGTCATTATGTCCTTGAATGGCTTCAGGAGGTGAGTTACAACTCACCATAACACCCAAACTGTGCCTCAGATTGATGAAACACCAGTTCTGTTGGACTCCTGGCACTGGATTTCAGCTAGGGGGACCCCTCTCCTATTATTTCGTCACCCATAAAAGTGTTTGTTAGAGGATCTCCAGAACTAGGGTTTACCTGAGTGAGGCCCAATGCAAATCCAACACATAGAGCCAACTTTCAAAGCCCTTGTATTGGGATATTTTGGGCACTATGGTCATGTGTATGTTGGTCATACACACCTTTCCAAGCTTACGAAACTCAGTTATGTCTTCCGTTTGTGATTTTGTGCCCCCAAACCAAATTGTCATTATGTCCCTGAATGGATTTAGGAGGCGAGTTGCATCTTGCCATAGCACCCAAATCATGCCTCAGATCGACAAAACACCTATTCTGTTGGACTCCTGGCACCAGATTCTAGCTAGGGGGACCCCTCTCCTATGATTTTGTCACAAAGAGAAGTGTTTTTTAGAGGATCTCGAGAAATAAGGTTTAGCTCAGTGAGGCACAATGCATATCTGACACAGGGGGTCAACTTTCAAATCCCCCATGTCAGGTGATTGTGGGCACTGTGGGAGTGTGGGATTTGGTCATACACACCTTCTGGAGCTTACGAAACTTATTTATGTCACCCGATTGTGATTTTGTGCCCTTGGACCAAATTGTCATTGTGTTTGTGAATGGATTTAGGAGGCAAGTTGCAAGTCACCATAGAACCCAAAATATTCTTTGGATAAATGAAACACTAGTTATGTTGGACTCCTAGCACTAGACTCCATCTAGGGGGACCCTCTCCTGTGATTCTTTCTCCCATAAAAGTGCTTGTTAGAGGATCTCTAGAACTAGGGTTTAGATCAATGAGGCACAATGCAAATCCGACACAGGGGTCAACATTCAAATCCCTTGTTTAGGGAGATTGTGGGCACCATGGTCATGTGGGCATTGGTCATACACACCTTTGGGAGCTTACTAAACTTAGTTACGTCGCTCGGTTGTGATTTTTTTCCCCCATACCAAATTGTCATTGTTTCCCTGAATGGCTTCAAGAGCCGAGTTGCAACTCACCATCACACCCAAACCATGCCTCAGATCGACAAAACGCCATTTTTTTTTGGAGTCTTGGCACCCGATTCCAGCTAGGGGGACCCCTCTCTTGTGATTTTGTCACCTATAAAAGTGTTTGTTATAGGATCTCTTGAACTAGGGTTTAGCTCAATGAAGCAAAATGCAAATCTGACATAGGGGGTAAAATTTAAAATCCCCTATGTCAGAAGATTATGGGCACCGTGGTCATGTGGGAGTTGGTCATACACACCTTTCTGAGCTTACAAAACTCAATTACGTCGCTCGGATGTGATTTTGTTCCCCCAGACCAAATTATCATTATGTCCCTGAATTACTTTAGGAGGCAAGTTGCAACTCGCCATAGCACCCAAACTATGCATCGAATTGATGAAAAACAATTTTTTTTTTACTCCCAGAACCAGATTCCCATTAGGGGCACCCCTCTCTTGTGATTCCATCACCCAGAAAAATGTTTGTTAGAGGATCTACAGAACTAGGGTTTAACTTAGTGAGGTACAATGCAAATCCAACATAGGGGGTCAAATTTCAAAGCCCCTATGTCGATATATTTTGGCCACCATGGTCATGTGGGAATTGGTCATACACACCTTTTGTAGCTTTTGGAACTTAGTTACGTCGCCCAGTTGTGATTTTGTGCACCCGGACCAAATTTTCATTGTGTCCCTGAATGTCTTAAGGAGGCGAGTTGTAACTATCCATAGCACCCAAACCGTGCCTCAGATCGATGAAACTCTAGTTATGTTAGAATCCTGGCACCAAACTCCACCTAGGGGGACTCCTCTCCTATGAGTTTTATGCCCAAAAAGTTCTTGTTATAGGATCTTTGGAGCTAAGGTTTAGCTCAGTAAGGCACAATGAAAATATGACAGGGTGTCAAATTTTAAAGCCCTTGTGTCGAGAGATTGTGGGAACCATGGTCATGTGAGCATTAGTCATACACACCTTTTAGAGCTTACGAAACTCATTTGCATTGCTCATTTGTGATTTTGTGCCCCCAGACCAAATTGTGATTGTGTCCTTGAATGGCTTCAAGAGGCGATTTTCAACTCACCATAACACCCAAGTCATGCCTCAGATCGACGAAACACCAGTTATGTTGGAATCCTACCACTAGATTCCATCTAGGGGGATCCCTCTCCTATCACTATGTCTCCCAAAAAAGTGTTTGTTAGAGGATCTCTGGAACTAGGGTTTAGCTCAGTGAGGCACAATGAAAATATGACACAGGGGGTCAACTTTAAAAACCCCTGTGTTAAGATATTGTGGGCACCATGGTCGTGTTGGAGTTTTTCATACACACCTTCCAGAGCTTACGTAAATCAGTTACGTCGTCGGGTTGTGATTGTGTACCCCTAGACCAAATTGTCATTGTGTCCCTGAATGACTTTAGGAGGCAAGTTGCAACTCGTGATAGCACCCAAACCATGTGTTGAATTGACAAAACACTAGTTATGTTAGAATCCTAGAACCAGATTCTTGTTATGGGGAACCCTCTCCTGTGATTTTGGTGCCAAAAAAAGTGTTTGTTAGAGGATCTCTGGAACTAGGGTTTAGCTCAATGAGGGAAAATGCAAATCCAACATAGTGGGTCAGCTTTCAAAGCCCCCATGTAGGGTGATTGTGGGCACCATGGTCATGTGGGCATTGGTCATACACACCTTTTGGAGCTTACAAAACTTAGTTATGTCACTCGGTTGTGATTTTGTGTCCCCGAACCAAATTGTCATTATGTCTCTGAATGGCTTCAGGAGGCGAGGTGCAACTCACCATAGAACCCACATCGTTCCTCGGATCGATGAAATGCTAGTTATGTTGGACTCCTGCCACCAAATTCCATCTAGGCAGACCCCTCTTGTTAAGAACCAAATACTTTCATATAGAAACACCACAAATATTCAAAGAACAATAAAGAAGAAACACCACTTGATTATATCAAAACCCTTGAGGTAGGGAAACACCATACAATGGATCCTATTATGGAAGGGATCCTCTCCTGTTCACTTACCTCTTCAAGGGGGCATCCTCCTATTAAACTACCACTCACAATACAATACTTTTCTTTATGTATATTACATTGCTTGAACCCCTTTATATAGTGCTACCATCACCTAAGAACATTCTAGAGGAGGAATCATCTAGATGTAGAACCTTTTGTTGAGGAAAATATATGAATTACCTTACTCAATCATTTTCGAATCTTACCTCGCTAGGACAAGATAGTTAGGAATTCCACCCTATGTTTTATAGCCTCAAAAATATTTTCCCAATCCAAAAGTATTAATTACAAGGGCTTAGGCTGATTTATTAATGAAACAAATGTTGCAAAATAACATAAAATTTTATATAAGTTTATAAAAATTATAGAGATTACAGAAATTAAATATGTAGATCAAAATAAAAAGTAACCAAGTCACAATACACACAAATGAGACAGAGTAGAAATCTATTTTATTTCATTTTGATATATCAAAAGTGTTTTTCTCTTTACAAAACCCCTATGAGGGCATGGAACAAAGTCTAGTTTAGATATCCCTAATGAACACCATACAAAAGGACTCTGACAAGAAGTAAAAACTGAAATTTATAATCTGGATCATCTTGCCACAAACTTCTTCCAATTTGACTCTACAAAATATCCTTTATCATCTATGAAACCCAATCCATAAACAGACAGGTATACACAGACTATCAAGTATGGATCAACACCTCTAAACAAGCATCAGAATGATTTGGTTCAATTTTGAACCTTGTTGTCTACAATAGGACCCTGTTGTCAAAAGGAGAATTAGGCTTTGAATGAACTCAAGAATGAATGAAAAATTAAACTATCTCATGAAATCAAAAGAGAAAACCATAGTCTTTCTTTCTCCTATTCTCCCATTGTTTCTTCTTCTCATTTAGCTTTTATGCCTTCCAAATAAGTTGAAGTAGTTCAACTACTTTCTTTAGTTAAGTTAGTTTGACTTAACCAATTTAGTTTAGGATAAATAATAATATTAATAATAGTTAAGGGTCTTTATTTAATAATAACTAGGTAGGTGGGACCCCTTGTGACTCCCTTCTTTTATTCTTTTCAAATTATAAAATAAAAAACAATGGATAAACATTCAACACACACCACTCTTGTAACTCCCTTAGATACCTTCAAAATTGAATCTTTAAATATCAAAAATAATTTAAATCATATCCAAGAATATATAAATATCCACATAATCCATATTATCCAAAAAACGTTTGATGTCCAAACTTTCTGCAGACCACTGTCTTCATCAACTCAATCATAAAAACACACAAATTAAAATCCATACATGCCACTCTGAGAGGCAATCTTTCTTTTATCACTGTTGTCCCCTTTTGATTTTTCGGAAGTAGTGTGAGGTTAATTTGAACCTTGAGGCTGTATTTCACTAATTACATGAGAACACTTGTCCTTCATATGCATGTGGGAGGACATGGATTTTGAATAGTCATTTGAAGGAGAGGAATGGAAGGAAACAACTTTTCCTTTATCTTGCACATGGGGGACATCGGGTTTAAGGATTTTACTAGCATGTGAGGATTGAACATGTGAGTGCACAATGGAAATATGAACATTAGGATTTATAGGTGGTGGAGGAGGTAATGACAAATTGGGCCAACCACGATGGTGAGAGACAGTTAGATTGGCAATCCCTTGTCATCCATCATTTGCAGGGACTTCTGGTTGCATGGACACATGAGGAGGCATAGGAATACCAAGGATTTTATGAGGCTCGAAGGGAGGTCTCTATTGTCGAGGTTGTACTATTCCTTTCCCAATATAGTTAAAGAACCCATCTTGGAACAACTGGTTCAATTCCTGGGGATCAACATTAAAATGAATGGAGAATCTAGGCCTTCTAGGCCCTCTATTACAATTTCCTCTTCCTCTATTATTTCTTCCATGGCTACCCCTACTGAATAAACTCATCTTGTAGCAACATTTCATAAGTAATTAAGCCCTTAATAAACCATACATGACATTCTTCTTGCATGAAACGATAATTGGCTCAGAAATTGACACGAGATACATGAAAATCCATCCATAAAAAACTATTTGATAATTTCCAAGTGAGCAGGGGGTGATAGGGTTCATGGGACATATGGAGGGATTATAATGAGAGAAAGGTGGTATAATGAGAGGGGATAATTATGTGAATATTTCTCAACAATTCATTAAATAATTTTACTGTGTAATAAATAACCAAAAATACCAGTTGACAACCATTGATGTGTTATTTCTTTTGTCGATGTTCACATACCTTTTTCATTTATTTTATAGAACAATGATGTCATAATGATATTGAGATTATGAGGGGTATATAATGAGCGAAAAGTGGTAGCATGACAGGGATATAATATGGATATTTATCATATAAAAATAAATCAAATCAAGCAATCAAACATAACGTTGTTCATACCTCCATAATTCAATCAACATTTTCTTTTCAAAACCAACATCTAAACTGTCACTTATTTTACAGATTGCTTGCTGAATTTCAAAAAAACAAAATCATATGCCCATAAATACTCAATTACAGTAGCATTTGCATCTATATAATATTTATATAGCAGTCCTATCAAACAATTTTGCAATCGATATGATGAAAATAATAATCCTTTCAGCCACGACCATCTATAACTCCAATGCTAAATCTCTTTTCCTTTTAAAACCAATAGAAAATGAACAGTGATCCCAACCATTTATAACCAATTCTTGTTCTTTAAAATCAAATAAAAATATGCACAATATTAACCTCCATTTGTCCATTATTCAAGCAATGATCGACATAATCAATTGGGCATTAAAACTCTTAATCGGTCCCCAATCCTTTCACACACAGGTCTCCTTTAAAAATATAATCAACATACGAATTGATTTGAATAACTTTCAACAATTAACATGCATCTCCTGAGCCCAAACTTCACATAATTTTGCATGTATGAACTTCATTTTAAAATTTCCCAATGTGAAATAGAGGCAAATCATGCCCAATCAACCAAACACACATAGTGCTTGTTTACCCTTGATTGGATTTGAAATGATATCAAGATCACATTTAGGTTTTAAACACAACAAATGGAGAGAAAGAACACATGCTCAATCAAAGGGATAAGTCCTCAAAAACACAAGCATCTCGTGCTCTTCAAACTTTACCAGATACATATAAAATGTAACAATACTCTTGACAGTGAGGGTTACCAAAATGACAATAAACTACCTTCAATAGAGAATGAGAATGAGAGAACCATTAAACAACACAGAAAAGTGAGTGTCCAAGCACAACCCATGCCCAACCAAAAGCATATATAATGGTTCTATTAATTTTTTTGTGTGATGTTAAACGTAACTGTGCCATTTTCCAAGCAACAATGTCAACGACAACAATGCTATGATAGCTAATAACCCGGGGTCTTGCCAAGACAAGGGAAACAACTTTAAAATTTCAACAGTTCACATTACAACCCAGAGTATAAAAAACTATCAACCAGAGAGACAAAAATGGAGTGGAAAATCTAAAACACATAGACTGGTTGTAACACCTATGCACAAATCTTAGAGCTTGTCAAACAAAATAATAAATTTCCACAAAGAAACAGACCCAAAACCCAAGCTGACCGAACATGCTTCACTGTCATTTTAACAATAAATTTACACAAAGATCATCCATATCAAGGAGAGAACAATGATTCCCCCCTTTTTTTTAAACAATAGTCTATAATAATCACTAGAAGAACCCATAGGCACAACACCAATTACATTGTTCAAATATCCAATAATAGCTTAAGAAAAACAAAGACCACGAGAAATCCTGAGCCAAAAATTGATTGGAAGGGCAGAAAAACCATCATGGATGGAAGAGTAAGGAACCATACCTGGAAAAGCCTGCATGAGGAAGAGAATTATATTGTATGCCTCCTTCACAACCAAAAATCACAGAGCATCAACAACCACTAGAGCCAAAAACCAAAATGAAAGTATGACTAGGATGACGAGTCTCAAGGGTTTTTTGAGTGGCGTGCAGTAAATGCACGTCGCTTCTCCCTCCAAATTCTTTCAATTCAACGTATGATCCAACCAATTCACCATAGAACTAAGCATTAAATCAACCACATAACCATTGACATATCCCAATTTCATTGTGTGCCATTTTTGTACTGTCAAACTCTCCAAAATAATAGTGTGCTATAACATTAACCCATGTGCATTCAACATATAAAATCCAATAAGGCACATAAGTCTAGTAAAAAAGGTTTGTTCACCCTTTTCTTGTCACAATCATACATAGAATTAGAGCTTGTACATAGTCCGTTTCTATAAAAGAGCCCCAATATTATCCCTTTGCAAGATCATATTTAAACCAATTAATCCCATATTTAATTGCAGA
>SNQJ01S0058601.1:102870-114891 GCA_010110895.2 Picea sitchensis
TAATCCTTTCATACATATAGAAGTCTTAATATAATTTGCGAGTGGTTATGAAAACTATCAATTCTATGCATCAATCAACCAATCATCTTATGTCACCATAAAATTTTAACCATAATTCGAAACATCGAACTGTAGAATATTGTGTTGGTAGCATCACAATAGAAATAAGAATATAAGTGCAACATATCCATCATATCTCCACAAGTCTACAAGCAGTTCCCACTTACTAGTTTATTATTAATATAAATAGTTAATAGATATTGGAAATCATTTGTGAACATAGTATTCATCGTTGCATTTTTAAGCGTTAACAAACTGGTGACTCCAAACGGAAATATTTTTCCAACATATTAAGAACTCATAATGTATGGTTTTGCAGACCAAGTGAAACATAATGTAAAGGAATTATACATCATAATGATTATGCAACAGGGGAAGTAAGTCGGTTAAGGGAAAAAATGATTTAGGATTTTGGGAATAACTCATGGAAAGTATTACGTATGAGGGCATATTCTTGTATGCATAACATTCGATTTATCAGAGTGAAAGCATTCTTTTCTTTAAGGAGAAAAATTTATGGTGTGTTATTTTTTGAATCTCAGGCAGAGGGAAGAAAATGAAATCATAAAATACGGATGAAAAACCAATTATCTTATCTAACAACAGTACTGGAAGCATATAGAAATTTCAATGATGTCTTCAAGGAGGGACATCATGAAAAATATGTAACCTGATTGTTATTGATTAACAATACTTGCAGAATAGAATCGTTGTGGAAAAGCTGATCTAGAATTTTATTTCTGACAAGAAAAGAAGTCAATAAAAATATGAAACAACAAAAATAAATAAACAACAAATCAAAATCAAAGAAATGAAAAAAAACTATAATACAAGAGTAATTCCATACAACATTTAAAATTTCAAGTTGGTTCCACATAGTGTTTCAAGTGGGAACCGTTGGTGCTATAGGAAAATAATTGCTCTTCCAAGTCATTTAGAATATAAGAATTTGTGCCCAAGACAAAAGTGATTTTAAAAGGACCCAACCATAACTTTTGAAACTTTTAATGCCTTCCTCTATCAGCATGAGTTGAATCCCACAACAAGACTTTCTCATTGACCTTATCTCTAACAGGTTTTGCACTTTTATTGAAATATTTCTTTACAATTTGTTGTATTCTCTTTATGTTATCCAAGGAAAACATCCTTTGATCCTCTAAAGACAACAATGCATTTACCCTTTGAGGGATATTAGAAGAATTCAATTCTTCAATCTGTACCATCATTCGTAAAGAAGAAAGTTCCATCTTGGTAGGAATAATGGATTTTTGAACATAAACAAGTTGAAAGGGGGTGCAACCTGTGCTCACCTTGGTGGTAGTGAGATCTACCCAAAGGGCGTAATTGAGGAGGGTGTTCCATTGACAAGGATTATCTTCGATGAGCCTCTTGATAATTCTAACCAGATTTTTTTTAATAGACTCGACTTGCCCATTTCCTTGAGGGTAATAAGTTGACGAGGTAAAATGTTTAACTCCTAATTTAGCTAGAAACTGAGTCAACTTAGTAGAAATAAAAGTGGGGTCGTTATCTGTAATAATCTCTAAAGAATGCCAAATCTGGACAAAATATTAGTTTCAAGGAAAGAAATAACCCGCTCATCCTGTGAATTCTTAAGTGGGACAACCTCAGTCCATTTCATAAAATAATCTATGGTTGTTGTTAGGGTTCTATAATTTTATAGGATAATCATTATGCTGATTGATATCTATTTTTCAGTGATTTTGGGATTGAAAATACTATTCCATGTTGTAAATTATTTCCAAAAAGGCTCATGGCTTGCCTGGTTCCCTCGGAAGACTTTACCCCTCCATTCATTTTGCACAATCCTTCATTCACCCTGTACCATTCACTCCCCTGCCCATTTATGTCATTGGCCACATCTCTTGGTTTGTGGATCAATTGCAATTGGTTTGATGAATTTTAAACAATTTTAGGTCTATTTAGACCAAAATTGGTTCTTGGCCTTATCACAAGTTTTGGTTTGGTTTTTATTAAAATTTTGATAAAAAGGTATTGTCCTGAGGCCGAGATCAACACTGAGAGATACTCTTCATATATTGATCCATGCACCTGTGGTCATCAACAACACATGTTATTTACTAGAAGAAACAACATACAACAACATACAAGCCAACTACCAAGCTCTAGAACCAAGCACAAGTGGACAGCCTATGGCTCACTTCATCAGCAATAAAATGTAATGTTGTTCTATTTAAACATTGATATGTCATTTACCCTCGTGAATGTGGGATAACTCCCATAAGTCAAAAATAAAAAAATATAAAGTGCAGGCCGGTTGAAGACCTTATTTCCACCATGAATTCCTCGTGGGACATCTCGGAATCTCCTGTTTCAACACAAAATTTAATGCAATTTCTCCTTCCGCATCCATCACTCAAACATTTTGGCAGTTGTTGAAGCAAATTCTTAGGTTTCAAGACATAATCCAGATGTTGGAGCACTATGGCAGGCGTTGCAAAGAACCCTTGAATTTTGGGTAAAAGATAACAGAGAGAGTTGGAGCGACATGGGTCCTGGAAAAGAAGGTGAAAGTGACACTGGCATCAAATTTGATGAAGATTTGAAAAACAAGCTGGGGTGGGAATACAGGGAGTGCATGCGCTATTATGCAGCTCACAAGTTTATTGCTAAATGAGAACCAGGTTGGGAGAACATGCAGTAATTTTTATTTGCAATTGATCCAATCAGGGCAAGGGAGGACCCTGTTATTGTGAGAAATGTACCCTATTACATGGTAAGAAAGAAGATAGAAGATGAAGTCATGAAGCTTGATGTTCCACCAAGGCCAGTTAATTGTGGAGATTTAAATATTCCATTAAAAGTGGTTGATTGGAGTTAAGATGAGTTGAGGGATCCAAAAAGGAAGCTCGAAAGGAACACGCTTCTTGTTGGGTAGAAGCAACTAGTAGAATGTTTTCCAAATACAACATGGCAGACAAAATGGAGCAAACAAAAATTTCAAAATATGATGAACATGAGGGCAGGCCATGGAGGGTTTGCTACAATCATGTTGGATCAGGATATTGATTATTGGGTAAGAAATTTAGTTCTGATGGTGGACCAAACATGTTGCATATGATTAATGACCGTGAACTCAATGGTATTTTTCATGACTGGTGGGAGGCATACATTGGTACAATCAGATATAGGTCAAGTTTGGGGTCGTGATAGCTCACCCACTTTCACTTTTTGTCTTTACACATTTCTTGGAAACCTATATATTTTTTCTCTTTGACATAATTCTTTGAATGACCTTAAACTCTTGGATTAAGGCAAAGCATGATTAACCCATTAGTTTTCTGCAATGTTCAATTTATTGCAAACATAATAGAAAGATAATATTTTTCTTGTATTCATGGGTTATGATTGTCCAAGGTCCTTCCAAAGATCATTCTTTGAGGTGAACCTGATCGATTTGAGGTCACATTACAGGTTTGAGACAAAAAGAACAAGGCATATTGTGTTGAAGCGATGGAAGGATTTGAGGGTCAAATTCCAAATTTGGTGGCATCCTTTGTTACCATCTGGATATGATAAACTTTGATGACTTGTTTGATGGGAAGGGTGTGTGCAAAGACTCTGAATAACAATCAATTCAAACTTATCTTAAGCATTCCAACCACAACTTGGCATCATACATCAAGAGTTCAATTGTTCTATTTTCAAGACTAGGTAAATTTGAGGTCAACATCCTATGTTACACTTGTGCATGTTGGAAACATAAATCTTCATTGAGGGATCATGTCAAGGTGTTAGGAATCTCATTAACAAGACAGAGTATTGGGATTGATGGTGAAAATTAAACTTGCAAATGATGAATTAAGTATGGAGGTCTTCTATCATCACAGTTGTTGTCTTTAAATGTAAAACAATTAGTATGAAGAGGCATCCACAAAGTTAGGGAAGTTGAACAATTTTTTCCATACTTTTAGTCAACAAATTCAGTATTCCGAGGGCATTAAATCAGAAAATATTGATCATACTTTAGGCTAAAAAATTAGACATTTGATAGCAGTGAATAAATTTTATATTTTCCATTTTTTGATGAAAAGTAATTTAAGTTTTCTAGCCATTGAAATAGCAGACATAAAATTCATTTACAGGGTACACATGGAAATTAGATCACAAGTGGAAGTCGAAGGTAGATTTTAAAGAGATTTGTTGACAACAGAGAATGATGAGTCAATTTATTTCCATATTTTGTGGAATAAAAACAAGGATACCATCTAGCTTCCCAAAGTGCAAAGACTTTTTTGTCCAAGGTTTATTGTATTTTTTTTATTATTTCTTCATTAAACCTGAGATATTGCAGCTTCTCCTTGATCTAGTTTATAATTTTTATTTGACTTTCTTTCCAGCAAATCAAAAAAATAGTTGGGTTTTTTTTGTTATTTAAAAAATTCTTTTGTAAGTAGAAGGGGGTTGGAACCTGTTGAAGGAATATTTTCCCATTATTGTAATGAGCTCATAGAGGCTCTTTTCTTTCAAATATGCAGTATACAAGATTAGTTGTTTCAGGATTCATGTGCCATAGCTATGTGGTGAAGTGCTTCTTTTGTAATTTGTTTTTCTCTGTTTCCATATGTTTTTCTTTCATTATTATCTTATAAAATTTTAAAGAAGAGAATGTTTTGAAAGATACACTTTGATTCTTACCGTGGAAAACATAAATTTTTTCTTCTGATATTTAGTGGAAAAATTCTTCATTTCTCTTTTGCTAAATTGATCCTTTCTCTTTTCTCCTATTTCACTTCATTCAAATTTACCGGATCTAGTAGTATGTCTACCTTTCCCCATTTCACATTAGCTTGATACTTCTAAAAATTGACCACCTTAGCCTCTTTGAATCCATTTCCCAATGGCTTTACCTTGTTGTTCCAACAAAACATTTAAAAAACCAAACCCAAATCTGTCATAACTAGCCTAGCATTCTAACCTAAACAAATCTAGATCAGACAGAGAGAGCCCTCTATGAATATTGGAGGGATATATCCAAGACTCCAAGTGGTTTTATGTTACCTTAGTAATTTCTTCCACAACCTTGGGAAAATTACAGAGTGATAACGACTGTCAAGATGAAACATTTCCCTGTTAAAGATGGAGGATTAATAGGAACAATAAATTTAAGACCCCATTTTGAAAAGGGAAACTCAGGGAGGACAAGTTGTAAAGGAATGGAATAAGGACATTATTTCCCATTGAACTTTTGGAACTTGTCACAAGATCTTGAAAAGTTATAAGAATATCGAAAAATTGAAGGCCAATAGTACCCTTTTCGGATAATTTTAAAAGGAGTAGTTTTAGAAAAAAAGTGGCCACCTACATGAATAACAGAATCTAAAGATCCATGGTTTTCTTGTAACAATTTATGTGTTTCTTAATTATTTACACAACGAAGTAATATACCAACGAGGGATCTCCTAAACAAGAAGAATCCTAATATGACATATCTGGAAGATTCAAGAAGGAGCCTTCTCCTTTGATGAGTATCTAAGTTATCTAGACATCTATGATTTTGAAATTAATACACCAGATATTTATACCAAGGATGTTCAACTACATGAAGGATTTGAGTATCAATGTAAAATAGTGCTGACAGAGGGTAATCTTGTTAATCAATTTCTTCACTTGTTTCATCATGTTGAGCCAAGTGAAGGGATAAGTCACGTCCCTTAGTGGTTTTTGAAGTCATGATGGTTAAATCATGCTCCTAGATCTTGGAAAGCCAATGTGAAAGAGTCCCTTAAAGATAATTCTATGAGAGAAAAAACTTGACAAAGGGTAAAGGGACTTTTACCAGCGTGTTCTTACCTAAGATAAAGTGGTGAAATTTCTCCACCGCTTTAACAAGAGCGAAAACATGTTTTTCAATATAAGAATATTTAAATTCATCATATGATAAGATTTGACTCATGTAAGCTATTGGTTTTTCGTTAATATGGTCATCACATTGTATGAGGATAACATATATTGCTTCCTCTATGGCATTAGTATAGATAATAAACCCTTTCTCAAAATCTAGCTTCGCCAAAACCGATGCAGAACTGATTTCCTTCTTAATCCTTACAAAATCATTTTCAATGTCATCATTCCAAGAAAAGGAGCAATCTTGCTTAAGAAGATTGTGAATTGGTTTGACCATTACAGGAAAATCAGGAACAAACGTACGAAATTTTTTGATAATGCCCATAAAGGCTTGAACCTCCTTTTTGGAAGTAGGAGCAGGAAGATTTAGGATAACAATAATCCTTTCAGGATCTATGTTTATTCCTGAATCAAAGACAATATTCCCAAGTAGCTTTCCCTTGGTAACGTCGAAAATATACTTAGAAGGATTTAAATAAATGTTGAATTTCCTGCATCGCATGAGAACCTTTCTAAGTTGATCAAAACGATCTAATCGGTTCTTTGAATATACAGTCAAGTCATCAAGACAAATATGAATAATCTTACCGATAAGATTTTCAAAAGCTATCTGCATAGCTCTTTGGAAAGTGGAACCTGCATTAGATAATCCAAAAGGCATGCGTTCATAAGAAATGTGCCCCAATGTGTAATGAAAGTGGTTTTGTATTTATCTATCATTTTTACCTTGATCTCATTATAAACAGAAAAACCATCAAGTAAGGACATCATTTGTGACCCTGCAACTTGCTGCAAAATCATTTGCATATTAGGGAGAGGAAAATGGTCTTTTATGCTCGCTCTATTCAATGCGTGGAAATCAATGCACAATCAGATATGACCAATTTTTTTCCGAACAGGAACCAAATTGGAAACCCACTCAGAATACTTAACAGGGAAAATTATTCCAACCTTCAAGAGTTTTTCCAACTCCTTCTGAATAGTTTCATCAAGTGCGGGGTTAATGGGTATTTGTTTTTTCCTAACCGGTTTTATGCCCTCCTTGATAGGAATGGCATGTTGTATATGAGCAGGATCAAAACCATGAACATCCTCATAATACCAAGAAAAAACATATTGAAATTCATGAAGTAACTCAGTGAATTTCAACTTTTCTTCATCGGTACATTCGACACCTATCTTAACATTCTTTGGGGAATCAGGTGTCCCAATTTTCAAGGAAGTGGTTTCACCCACTTTCCTTTTTGACTCTTATTTATTTGTTTCTTTGTTTCCTACATCACTTGATGAAAATCAACTTTCTAGAGGAGCCAATCCCTTCAAAATCTTGTTGTTTTCCATGGATATAATCTCCTTGGGATTATATGGTCCATTTTGTATGAAATAACATATTCTTTCATCACTAGGGAAGACCTTCCATGACTCTACATTGTCAGGGATATGAGGATGATATAAATATTGAAAAGTACAATTAGTTATTTGTGGCAGAATTTGTCGAGTAGGAGAGGCTGCAAAAACAACTAACCTATCATCCATTGAATTGAATTCTCTTTTAACATGAGTGATGTTAAATAATAATAAGTTCAATATAAGCTCCCGAACATTTTTGGTGTAGCATTTCATTAACTTGTTGCTAGGAAAATATATTTTATGTACAAGGTTTACAACAAGTTCAGAGTCCCCAAAAACTGTAAGGTGACCACAACCTAAATTATAGGATTTTTCAATGCCTAGCAGTAATGCTTCAAACTCGGTGATGTTATTTGTACAAGAAAATTCTAACCTATAGGAAAAGTTGTGACTTTTACGTACAAGTGAGTACATGATAATTCTAGCTCCATTACCTTCGTTGGAGCATGAACCATCAAAGTGCATATGCCACATCCCATCCTCCATGTCAATTTGTTCCAAGGTGGTGTTATCGTCATCTGGAAAGATGGAATATACTCCTAGGTCATCCTTGACATAGTTTACGTTAGGCTGTGGAATGCTTTCTATATATGGTGAAATTATTCCCTCCCTTAAGACTAAGATGTTCTTCCTATTCCGAGGAATGGATAAGTGTGTCCCATAGAGTGAGAGGTATCCACATGTCAAAGATTTCCAATATCTTCCTAATATGATTGAATAATTGCTCAATGACATGTCAATTACCTGAATATTAAGGGTTGTCCTTATTTCAGGATGTGCGCACAAAACCAAAGTCACATCTTTGATTTCACCTATGGTTGATTGTTGTAAACTATTATAAGAAAGCATGCTTCTTGCATTTTCATTTGTACAAGACAAGCCTAGCTCTTCGATAATAATTTTCAACATTACGCTTGGGCCCGAACCACCGTCAATCAGACAACAATGGGCTATTTTTTTCATAATCTTTACAGAAATGAAAAATGGAGGATTTTTTACAAAGTGTCTAAAACTATTTACACCTACTTTATTTACAATAGAGTCCTCTTCTTTTACCTCTTCAGAGAGATTGGCTATGGTGGAATATTTTCCTTCCATGAAATTTTTCAGATGCTTTTGTTGCTCAGGGATGACAACCATGTCTAGAAGAGTAGCATTGACCTTGATATTAGCCAATTGGTTGAAAATGTTGTATTTGGAAGAGGGAAGAGTCGAAGGGACTACTTGTCTATCAATAGTCTTGGTAACTTGTTCAATAGAAGATTGCGAAGATGAGCTTGGGATAGAAGAAGTACGAGGGTGATAATATTTTCCTTTTGAAGCATAGGATTTATTCCTAGTGTTTATGATCATGACATATTTTGGTTCTGCAAAATCTAGAAAAAAATGGTAGTTTCATTCCTTTTTCCAAATATTTTATCTCCGGCACTCTTCTTCACCTCACAAGTACTCTCCTCATGATGTTCCTTGCAAAATTTACACCAACTGCGAGGCATGATCACTTTTGGCTTAAAGTTGTTTTCATTAGGATTCCTAAAAGGTGGTGAAGAAGAAGATGAATCCCTAGAATTAAGTGAAGGGACATTTCCCTTCCGCTCATACACTATCATTCGGTTATTCATATCTTGTACAAGTTGTAAGATGGAGGACATGTTTGTTTATTTAATTGAGTCTCCTTTGGGAAGACATGTTCTTTCAAGTTGTTATTCATGTTGGAAATGTTTAACAGGTAGCATATGCTTGTCATTGATGGCAAGAACAACAATTAAGATGGCATGAACACAGGAAGAATGTAATAGACGGGCAACAGAAGTATTTTAGGAAGAAGCTGCAGAGCAACTTCGATAAGATCAGAAGAGATAGTGAAGAGGATGTTTGGTATGATTTACAGGAAGCGTAAGCTTGTCATTGATGGAAATTACAACAGTGAAGATGGCAGGATCAGAGTGTGACACCGATGATCAATAGGCAAATAGAAGACAAGTCCAGGAAGATCGAATGATCGAAGGAAATGCTGGCAATTACAACAATGAAGACGGCAGGATCAGAGTGTGCATCGATGGACAAACAGGAACAACATAGGCTCGGGAGGAATTAGCGCATAGTCAAAATTATTCCAAGTAAAAGGGATGTGTAATCTTGGAGGAGAAGTGTCGCTGCTCATTGGATCCCATACAAAATTCCCAACAACATGAGGGTCGTCAGATCTAAATAAAATCAATAAGAGTGCAGGCGAAAGAGGAGGATAGATCTCAGGCGTTAGATCTGAGCGTAGGCTCTGACCACCATTGGATCGAGGAAAGATTGCACGGTGTTTAAAGTGCAAAGAGAAAAGGGGCTCACAAAATCCCGAAAGCAGGAGGACCGCCCATCTCAAGGGGTTATGTGGACCGTTTATCCGACTCCCTGTCGGGGCTTCGAGGATCGCGAGTTGAAGAGGTCAAAGAATAATAACCATAAGACTCGCGAAATCACGATATGCGATACCCCAATATAATCTCGACCATTGGATCGAGGACAAATATGGACCGTTGATCCCAGTCCTTGTCGAAGTTTTGGGGATCGAGAGTTGGACATGTCAAAGTTTATTGACATCAGGAACCCCGAAATCGTGATGTGTGAAATCCTGACTGAACCTGAACCGTCAGATCAAGATGTTATCTAGACCGTCGACCCAACTCACGACAGCATACCATGTCAACTAGGGACACGTGGCACAATCAGGTAATGACAAGTGTCAGACTGATTCAACATTTCAAGCACATGCAAGTCATGAACCAGAGTGACACGTGGCAGTATTCAACATGTGTCAATCTATGTGTGACATCAACAGATGGACACCATATCAGAGTTTCGCGGATCGCGACATCAAGAGGCAAGTAAATAGTGCAACATAAATGTCGAAATAGCGATATGAAATATCGTGACGTATTTGCAACCGTCAGATCAGAGTGATCTGGACCGCTGATCTGACTTCTTCACGGGGTTTCGTGGATCGGGATTTGGAAGTGACAAGAACATTCACCACAGGAATGTCGAAATCGCGATATGCGAAATCGTGAAATGATCTGAGCCGTCAGACCAAGCGTTAATCGAGACCGTTGATCCCATGCCGTTTTGGGGTATCGTGGATCGCGACTTGGAGAGTCGAGATGCCTCATCTCCAGACTCGCGAAATGCGAAATCGTGAAAGCGCCTTATTCATAAGGCTGTGGTCACATCCCTTGGTCACATCAGCGAGAGATGGACAGATGTCAGAAGACAAGGAGGAGACGAGCCTTGTCGCATGGTCAGGTGGGGAATGACATACAAGGTGACATGACAGGAGTGGGGTCCTTCGTCAATACTCCACCATTCCGGACCCCCCCCCTGTATTAAAGACAGAAAGGCAAGGGGGGTCCAGAATCGCTTGAGTGTCATTGATCTAGGTTCTTTAATCCTGACCGCTCGATAGTTGCGCACCCAATTCCGGACCCCCCCCTCCGCTTAAAGATAGAATGGCAAGGGGGCTCCGGAATCGAATCCCGACCGTAGATATGAGAGAACAGATACTGACCGTCTAGATTTTCTCACCGCATATCCAACGATGTAGATGAATTTAAACAAGATCGGAGGGCTACTAAGGCATGACGCAGTGAGACTGCCAGAAACCATTGATGACGTCTACTAGAGAAGTCGAAGAGACCGCTGTGTGATCGCTAGAGGAGATGAAGAGTCTCCAAGATTCGTCCGATGAAGGAAGACTATTCTTAGAAGGGATTGACAGATGGATGGGAATTGAGGCCTGTAACTAAAACATAGAAAGTGAGTTCGATTGTCACAGAGAAGACGAGGAGTCTCAAACTGCTAGAGAGGCTGAGGAATCTCAAGATAACATACAGTGATGCTGGACACGCGGGGCGAACCACCAGAGAAGCTGAAGATTCATGATGATGATCAGACAGAACACTCGAGAGGTGGAGGATAACGACGCGGAGTCAACATACAGAGGAATTGCGAACATTACATGCACAAGGTGCACATAAGCTATAAATACACAGTATAAAGAAGAGAATGGTGTTGTTGTTGTTGTTGTTGGAGGTTGTTGTGAATGTTGTTGGTGAAGGTGATTCATGTGTGAAGAAGGAGGAGAGTGCAGCAGCTGAAGAGTACAGAAGAGGAACTGTGCAGTGAATGGACATGGCACACAGAGCATAAAAAAAAACAGAAGAGAAGACAGTGCAAGTCATGTGTGCAGAAAGGCAGTGAGGCAGACAGAGCAACAAAATGGAGCAAAACAATGATGAGTCTGGTAAGCCATTGTTGAACATTATATCACTGTAATAAGTTTCAATAGAAAATATCTATATTTCAGGGTGGTTGGGAGGTGCTAGGGAGGATTGTTGTCCTCATAGGTTCAAGTGGGTGCTTGAGCACAGGGAGTTGTAGCTTCCATCTGGTTGCATCCAGAGAAACCAGGGTGGCAGGGTGGTGCAAGGGAGAACTCTTGTTCTCTGTCATACAGGTTGGTGCCTGTATTATTGGAAGTTGGTGCTTCCATCCAGTTGGTGCTGGAAACACTCAGGGAGTTGGTGCTTCCTTCGAGTTGGTGCTAGAGAAATTAGGGAGTTGGTGCTTCCTTCTAGTTGGTGCTAGAGAAACCAGGGAGTTGGTGCTTCCTTC
>SNQJ01S0058601.1:114901-127347 GCA_010110895.2 Picea sitchensis
TCCCTGGTTTCTCTAGCACCAACTAGAAAGAAGAACCAACTCCCTGAGTGTTTCTAGCACCAACTGGATGGAAGCACCAACTTCCAATAATACAGGCACCAACCTGTATGACAGAGAACAAGAGTTCTCCCTTGCACCACCCTGCCACCTTGGTTTCTCTGGCTGCAGCCAGATGGAAGCTACAACTCCCTGTGCTCAAGCACCCACTTGAACCTATGAGGACAACAATCCTCCCTAGCACCTCCCAACCACCCTGAAATATAGATCTTTTCTATTGAAACTTATTACAGTGATATAATGTTCAACAATGGCTTACCAGAATCATCACTGTTTTGCTCCATTTCGTTGCTCTGTCTACCTCACTACCTTTCTGCACACATGACTTGCGATGTCTGCTCTTCTATTTTTTTTTATTCTCTGTGCGCCATGTAAATTCACTGCAAAGTTCCTCTTCTGTACTCTACAGCTGCTACACTCTCCTCCTTCTTCACACATGAATCACCTTCACAAACAACATTCACAGCAACCTCCAACAACAACAGCAACAACACCATTCTCTTCTCTGTATTGTGTATTTATAGCTTCTGTGCACCTTGTGCATTCAATGTTTGCAATTCCTCTGTATGTCGACTCCACACCGTTATCCTCCACCTCTCGAGTGTTCTGTCTGATCATCATCATGACTCTTCAGCTTCTCTGGTGGTTCGCTCCGCTTGTACAGCATCACAGTATGTTATCCTGAGATTCCTTAGCCTCTCTGGCAGTTTGAGACTCTTCGTCTTCTCTGTGACAATCAAACTCACTTTCTCTATTTCAGTTACAGGCCTCAATTCCCATCCATCTATCAATCCCTTCTAAGAATAGTCTTCCTTCACTGGAAGAAGCTTGGAGACTCTTCATCTCCTCTGGCGATCACACAACAGTCTCTTCGACCTCTCTAGCAGATGTCATCAATGGTTTATGGAAGTCTCACTGCGTCATGCCTTAGTAGCCCTCCGATCTTGTTTAAATTCATCTACATCATTGGATATGCAGTGAGAAAATCTAGACGGTCAGTATCTGTGCTCTCAAATCTACGGTCGATATTCGATTCCGGAGCCCCCTTGACATTCTATCTTTAAGCGGAGGGCGGGGGGTCTGGAATTGGCTGTGCATCTCTCGAGCGGTTAGGATTAAAACACCTAGATCAACGACGCTCAAGCGATTCTAGACCCTCCTTGACTTTATGTTTTTAATACGCAGGGGGGCTCCGGAATGGTGGAGTATTGACAAAGGGCCCCACTCCTATGGTGTCACCTTCTGTGTCATTCTCCACCTGATCGTGCAACAAGGCTCAACTCCTCCTTGTCTTATGACATCTGTCCATCTCTCACTGATGTGACCAAGGGCTGTGACCATAGCCTTATGCATAAGGCGCTTTTGCGATTTTGCATTTCGCGAGTCTAGAGATGAGGCATCTCGACTCTCCAAGTCGCGATCCCCGATACCCTGAAACAGTGTGGGATCAATGGTCCCGATTAACGCTTGGTCTGACGGCTCACATCATTTCGCGATTTCGCATATCACGATTTAGACATTCTTGTGGTGAATGTTCTTGTCACTTCCAAATCCCAATCCACGAAACCCCGTGAAGAAGTCAGATCAACGGTCCAGATCACTTCTTGATTTGATGGTTGCAAATACGTCGCGATATTGCATATCGTGATTTCGACATTTATGTTGCACTGTTTACTTGCCTCTTGATGTCGCGATCCGTGAAACTCCGATATGGTGTCCATATGCTGATGTCACACGTGGATTGACACGTGTTGAATACTGCCATGTGTCACTCTGATTCATGACTTACATGTGCCTGAAATGTTGAATCAGTCTGACACTTGTCATTACCTGATTGTTCCACATGTCCCTAGCTGACGTGGTCTGCTGTCGTGAGTTGGGTCGACGGTCTAGATCACATCCTAATCTGATGGTTCAGGTTTAGTCAGGATTTCACACATCGCGATTTTGGGGTTCCTGATGTCAATAAACTTTGATGATGCAGAGCGCGCCACCAGGCACATCCGCTCTCATAGGATCTTCTTCTTCTCGGCCCAAGGAACTCTAAGGTTCTTCTATTTCCCTATCGGGAAATCTTCTCCCACAGTTCTCTCGTGTGGTCCCCTTCCTGAATGTATCGGGTGATCAGAACTCGTGACTTCGCGAGTTCAAAGGTTGAACACTGGGTTCTCGTATCCCCGAGACCCGATGTTCAGTCAACTCGTTGAATTTTCCCTAAGGGAATTCACTACTCGTGACCTCACTACTCGCAAGACCAAACTTTTGGTTCTCTAATCTCCGATACCCGAGGTACCGAAACTTCGATGCGCACATGTGACTTGACCCGTCCACCCCCGTCTTTTCTATCGGGACTTCAGCGCTATCACGATCTCACCCCTCGCGACTTCGCTACTCGCGAGGTTGAATAACTTCCACGTCGACTCCCGAGGTCCGAGATGCTGAAACTCGTGACCTCTCTCCCTCACGACTTCGCAATTTTCGTGGCCAAATTCACGATCCTTTCCTCGCGAGGCTCTGATGCACGATCCCATGTGCGGATCCAACAGTCCTCCGTGATCTGGATCCAACGGTTATTACCTTCTCGCTTCTCACATCCTCGTGAATTTGAATACCCAATACTTGGGTTCTCACCCTGCGAGCTCCCGAGTTTGCGAGATCCCTCAATCTCTGACACCTGTCCTCCTCAAATGGATGACTCACAACCTCCTTGCCACTACGTCACTTTGTGTCCTCGTGCCTCGCGAATTTTAATGCCAATTTCTCAACCCTTCCACTTACGAGTTCTCGAGATGCGAGGTGCCACCTATCCACTTGCCAACTCCTGTGGATCCACCCTATCCTCGGCGTAGTCGAGATATCGTTTCTTGCAATCTTGCGACTCTTCTTACCAAACTAAGGACACTTTCCTCATGAGTTCACGATAGGTGATCTCGTGAACAATCCAACGGCCCTGACCGACTTGGATCAACAGTGTTTCCCCTCTTGATCTTTGAATCCTCTCCATGCCTACGCTGTAACTACCTTGCACCTCTGGGATATCCCATAGCCCTCATAACCTCGTGAAATCTCTTCCAAAGATTTAGTTCGTACGTTCTCCCCTTGAGGATTCTGCGAAATAAAGAAGTGTCTCTCCACGAGACTTGTTTGCTCGCTCACCAACCTGCGACACTTTCCTCCGACTTCCAATGGAATCTTCCCTACACTTAGCCTTCAGTGAGTTCAAAGGTCTATTCCTCCTGAGATTTTCCACTCTGATTCTTTCAGAGGGACTTTCACGCGCTCCTCGCGGCAATCATTCAACAACTCTCCAGTGTTGAATCCTTCAGACTCTGCGCACTTCCTGCAGCAGCAGTCTTCAATATTCCTTTGCTCAGATTAACAACTGAGACTTCTTCTTCAGCCTTCGCACTCCTTCCACGGATTCAACAACCCACTTCCACTTCTGGGTGAATGAGAACAAAATTTAAACTACTGAGCCTCCATCAACGCACTCCTTGCGGATGAATTTCGACTGCACACCTTGCAGGAATCTCTTGGCTCAGATAGAGAAACAATTGAACCTCACTCTCTCTCCCTTTCAGACTTTAGTTTGGAACATGAAATCTCATGCACAACATATACAAAGCAAATGCATAACAAGAAAACAAACATTCATGAGCATAACATCAATACACAGAGAAAACAAAACAAACCATGAGCTTGAATCAAAGCTTCATTCTATTAATTCAAATGCCTGTACATGGGTGTTCTTCATACAATATTCTCTGCTTGCTCTCCTCTTCTCCTGGGCTGATAATATTACAATTCACAATGAGGGTGTCTATATCTGTTTTCCCTCTCGAACTCTAAACTATCAAATCTAGACTTAAAATCCTATATACCACCATTAACTAGATTAAATGCCTCCTATCTACCAAAGGACAAGGGATTAAAGGCTCACGGTCCAATACAATATACAATGAGCCTTCATAAATGGCTTCATTAAAGACTTGCGCTACAATCCCAAAGCACTTTCAAAATTTTGGGTTTGTTTATCCAGCTCATCTCCGCTTGATGTGTTGGCTCGCTTGATGAGTTGGCGATGCTCCTGCATCATACTCCTTGGCTTGAAAACTTCCATGGGCTCCTGTCCATGAGCTACTGCATGGTCTGTCCATGCTTTTGTATCACTGCTTTAGTCTCCTAGTTGGCATCTTCCACTGGGTGGTTCTTCCATTTGACCAGATACTCGAAGTATTGCTTCCGCCTAGTCTTTTTTCTCACTCTCTTGTCAAGTATACGCTCCATCCGTGGCTTTCTGCAATCGGCATCTGCTTTTTCCATTGAACCTCTGGTTTCTCATCATTTCCAGCTCCTGCTTCCTCAGCCTTATAGGGATATAAGTGTGAGACATTGAATGTCGGAGATATTTCGATCTCATCCGGCAACTCAATTTCATAAGCATTTTCTCCCAATTTCTTCAGGACTCTACATGGCCCAATTTTCTTAATTTTTAGCTTGTTGTATGTTCCCATTGGGAACCTTTCCTTCCTCGAATGTGCCAGAACTAGATCACCAACTTTGAATTGAAGTTGTCTCCGATGTTGATCCGCTCTATGCTTATATTCCTGGTTTGATTCCAGCAATCACTCCTTCACCCTGCTGTGAAGTTCTTTCATTGCCTCTGCGAATTCTTCAGCGCTTGCACTCTTAGGTATTATCTGTTCTGAATCCATCATTTCAGAAACCCCTCTTGGATGCCTGCCATATACAATCTCAAATGGAATTTTGCCTGTGCTCCTGTTCACTGATTCATTGTATGCAAACTCTGCCTGTGGCAACACGTTGTCCCAACTGTTTTGGTGCTCTGCCACCAAGATTCTTAATAAATCTCCCAGACTCCTATTTACCACCTCTGTTTTCCCATCCGTCTGAGGATGATAGGAAAAACTAAACATCAAATTACTCCCCATCTTCTTCCACAATGTCCTCCATAAATGTCCAATGAATTTTGTATCCCTGTCCGATACTATGCTTCTGGGTAACCCGTGAAGTCGAATGACCTCCTTGAAGAACAAATTTGCGATATGAGTCGCACCACTAGTCTTCTGGCATGGGATAAAATGTGCCATTTTGGAAAACTTGTCCACCACCACAAAGATCGAATCAACACCTCTTTGTGTCCTTGGTAATCCCAATAGAAAATCCATGCTGATTTCATCCCACGGTCTTTCGGGTATGGGTAATGATTGATAGAATCCTGCATTCTACTTCCTGCCCTTCGAATGCTGGAAAATTCTACATCTGTTGACAAACTTCTTGACTTCCGACCACATTCCTGGCCAAAAGTATGCTTCGCTCAGCTTTGCAAATGTCATGTCGTGGCCAAAATGCCCTGCCAATCCACCATTGTGCTTCTCTTTTAGCAGATTCTCCCTCATGGAGCAATTTGGAATGCATAACTGATTGCCTCTGAACAACAATCCATTTTGGATCATATAATCTATCCATGGGCTTCTGTTTCTGAGAACTGGATTCTCAGCTGCTTCATACACTTCCCCAAAATCTGCATCTCCTGCATACATGTCCCTAAGATTTTCAAACCCAATGTTTTGACTCAGAACTCCTGTAGCAACAAACACTTCCTGCTCAAATCATCGGCCACTTTGTTAGCAGTACCTGAAATGTGTTTAATCACAAATGTAAAGTTCTGCATATACTCTACCCATTTAGCATATTTCTGATTCAACTTCTCCTATTGAGTCACAAACTGTAATGCATGATTATCACTGTACAATACAAATTCCTTCGGGATCAAGTAATGCCTCCACTTCTTCAATGCCTGTATGATAGCATAAAATTCTTTATCATACGTGGAGTATTTCAGTTTTGCTTCATCCAAATTCTCACTGAAATATGCAATTGGTCTATCTTCCTGATTCAAGACCGCTCCTATGGCAAACCCGCTTGCATCACATTTCACCTGAAATGTCTTCTGGAAATCCGGCAACACCAACACCGGTTGTTCCATGATCTTCTGCTTCAACAGATTGAATCTCTTCTCAGCCTCTGTTGTCCAATGAAAATACTTATGTCGCTTCTTGACTGTGTCCATCATCGCTGTGCTAATTCCACTGAAATTCTTGATGAATTTCCAGTAGAAACTAGCCAGTCCATGAAAACTTCTCACCTCGAAAACATTTCTTGGTGATGGCCAATTCTTGATCACTTCTACCTTATCCGGATCCATCTTCAACTCATTCGCCGAAATAACAAAACCCAAATAAATGAGCTCTGTCTTCATAAATGAGCACTTCTTCATATTGATCAATAGCTTCTCCTGCTGTAGCTTCTTCATTACTGCAGCTAAATGCTTCAGATGCTCTTCTTTTGTTTTGATGAAAATCAATATGTCATCCAAATAAACAATGACAAACTTACCAATGAATTCCTTCAGCACTTCATTCATTAACCTCATGAAGGTACTCGGTGCATTCGTCAAGCCAAATGGCATGACTAGCCATTCATACAATCCTTTGTTTGTCTTGAAGGTTGTTTTCCATTCGTCGCCTTCCCTCATGCGAATCTGATGATATCCGCTTTTCAAATCAATCTTTGAAAAATACTTTGCCCCGCTCAGGAAATCCATCAAGTCATCCATTCTCGCCAATGGAAACCTGTACCTGATGGTTATCTTGTTAATGGCTCTAGAATCAGTGCACATTCTCCAACCTCCATCTTTCTTTGGACTCAGTACTATCGGAACAACACATGGGCTCAAACTTTCTCTGACTAATCCCTTGTCCAACAACTCCTGGACCTACCTTTTAACTTCCTCATTCTCCTGCGGTGTCAATCTATACGTGGCTTTGTTTGGAAAAATGGCTCCTGGTATAAGGTCTATATGATGACTCACACTCCTCATCGGTGGAAACAAATGAGGTAATTCATCTACCACGATGTCAGCGAACTCTTCCAGCAGTTCCTGAATAAGTTCTGGCAAATCATCCACTCTTGTGCTGGTCAAAACAAATTTTGGTTTCCTGACCACAAAGAATTGTGGATCTTCCTTCTTCTTTACTTCTGCCAGAAGTTCCTTCCCACTCATGAGAAGTACATTATTCCTTGGTTTTGGCTTTACTTATTTATCTTTAATTGGAAGTAGCATATGTGTTCTTCCATTCTTCTCCAAAGTATACGTATTCATTTTCCCATCATGAGCTACGTTCCTGTCATATTTCCATGGTCTGCCTAGCAATAAATGACATACATCCATGGGAATAACATCACAGAGTATTTTATCATTATATCCTCCTATCTTGATGTTAACTAAGCACTGTTTAGTGACACTTACCTGATGTCCTTTCTGTAACCATGAAAATTTATATGGACTCGGGTGATCAGTTGTCTCCAGCCCTAGTTTCTCCACCATCTCGGTTGAAACGATATTATCTGTGCTACCGTTGTCCACAATAACCTTTCATTTCCTGTCTTTGGTCTTGCATGTGGTTCTGAAAATTCTGTTTCTTTGAGCTGTGTCCTCCACCTCCTTCTCGGGTGTTAAGAGAACCTTACGCATCATCAGCGACCTTCCGTCTTCTGCGTCTTCTGCTTCAGCATCTCGCCTCTGTGCCTCGACAATGTGAGATTCTCCTCCATCCTTCTTCCTATCTGGACAATCAACTTCCTTGTGTCCATTCTTTCCACACGTGAAGCATGTGATAACTCCACCTTTGCCTCTTCCTCTACCTCTAGTATGAGGAAATGTGTTATTATCAGCGTATCCTCCGCTTTGTTCTGTCTGCTGCCTTCACTGTTCAGTGTGTTGTCCTCGCTATGAACTTCCACCTCTTTTTGTTCTAGTCTGAGGCTTCTTCCATTCTTCCTTATATTTCTGGAACCTATCTTGGGGAACTGACTTACCTTTTGGCTAGCTCCTACCTCTGCCTCGCTGTGCTGGCTTACGGCTTAGTTTCTCTTCAGCTTTCAAAGCCATCTGGTAAGCATCCTCCACCGTCCTGATGGTCATCATACTTAATTCATCCTGAATGTCGTATCTCAGACCATTCAGATATCTGGAAACCTTCTCATCATCGCTCTCCCGATGACCTGCTTTGATGTTCAGCTTGTAGAATTCCTCAGTATACTCCTTCACTGTCATCAACTTCTGTATCAGGTTCTACATTCTCCTGAACAAAGTAATTTGGTAATCCCTTAGGATGAACTTTGCCTTCATCTTCGCAATCATTCGATCCCATATTTTGATCTTTTGCTTGCCTTTGCAGTGTCTATCTGCTTGAAGCTCGTCCCACCATAATGTTGCGTGTCCCTTTAATTTTGTGACAGCATGCCTGACCTTCTTATCCTCTTCGATATCCTCATAATCAAAGTAGGTGTCAAGAGCTCTAATCCAATCTAGAAGTTCTTCTGCATCCAGACTCCCTTCATAAGTTGGAATGTCCATCTTTGTCTTCGAACTCATCTGGGCGATAGCTTTAATTAATCGCTCGTTTGCTGCATCTTCGGCTGCAACTTCCCCTGGTTGTTCGGCTTCAACTTCACCTTTGGAGTCACTTAGATCTCTATCACTGACTGTGTGTCTCTGCGCTGCTTCCATATCTTCTAATATCGCTCAGAGATCACGTATCTGCCTTTCCATATCTGGATTTTGTGCTTGTCTTCCTCTTCCTCTCTAGTTTCCCCTATCCTATGGATCGGGTGATTGTATTTATTTCCTCGGCGGCATGGTGAAATTATTTCTTCTTCTCTGCTACAGAAAGAAAAGGGATTTTCTCGCTCTGATACCACTTGACGCAGAGCACGCCACCGGGCACGTCCATTCTCATAGGATCTTCTTCTTCTCAGCCCAAAGAACTCTAAGGTTCTTCTATTTCCCTATTGGGAAATCTGCTCCCACAGTTCTCTCGTGCGGTCCCCTTCCTGGATGTATCAGGGGATCAGAACTCGTGACTTCGCGAGTTCAAAGGTTGAACATTGGGTTCTCAGATCTCCCAAACCCGAAGGTCAGTCAACTCGCCGACTTTTCCCTAAGGGAATTCGCTACTCGCGAGACCAAACTTTTGGTTCTCCAATCTCCGATAGCCGAGGTACCGAAACTCCGATGCGCACATGTGACTTGACCCATCCACCCCCATCTTTTCTATCGGGACTTCAGCGCTATCACGATCTCACCCCTCGCAACTTCGCTACTCGCGAGGTTGAATAACTTCCACGTCGACTCCCGAGGTCCGAGATGTCGAAACTCGCGACCTCGCTCCCTCGCGACTTCGCGATTTTCGTGGCCAAATTCTCGAGCCTTTCCTCGCGAGGCTCCGATGAACGATCCCACGTGCGGATCCAATGGTCATCCACGATCTGGATCCAATGGTTATTACCTTCTCTCTTCTCACTTCCTCGTGACTTTGAATACCCAATACTTGGGTTCTCACCCTGCGAGCTCCCGAGTTTGCGAGATCCCTCGATCTCTGACACATGTCCTCCTCAAATGGATGACTCACAGCCTCCTCGCCACTTCACCTCTTTGTGGCCTCGCACCTCGCAACTTTTAACGCCAATTTCTCAACGCTTCCACTTACGAGTTCCTGAGATGCGAGGTGCCACCTGTCCACTTGCCAACTCTTGTGGATCCACCCTATCCTCGGAGTAGTCGAGATATCGTTTCTCGCAATCTTCCGACTCTCCTTACCAAACTTAGGACACTTTCCTCACGAGGTCATGATAGGTGATCTCGTGAAAAATCCAACAGCCCTGACCGACTTGGATCAATGGTGTTGCCCCTCCTGAGCTTTGAATCCTCTCCACGCCTACGCTGTAACTACCTTGCACCTCTGGGAGATCCCATGGCCTTAGGAACCTCGTGAAATCTCTTCCAAAGATTTCGTTCGTCCGCTCTCCCCTAGAGGATTCTGAGAAATAATGAAGTGTCACTCCATGAGACTCATTTGCTCGCTCACCAACCTGCGACGCTTTCCTCCGACTTCCAACGGCAGCTTCCCTGCACCTAGCCTTCAGTGAGTTCAAAGGTCTATTCCTCTAGATCTTTTCCACTCTGATTCTTTCAGAGGGACTTGCACGCGCTCCTCGTGAAAATTATTCAACAACTCTCCAGTGTTGAATCCTTTAGACTCTGCGTACTTCCTGCAGCAGCAGTCTTCAATCTTCCTTTTCTCAGATTAACAACTGAGACTTCTTCTTCAGCCTGTGCACTCCTTGCACGACTTCAATAACCCACTTCCACTTCTGGGTGAATGAGAACAAAAGTTAAACTACTGAGCCTCCATCAACGCACTCCTTGCAGATGAATTTCGACTGCACACCTTGCAGGAATCTCTTGGCTCAGATAGAGAAACAATTGAACCTCACTCTCTCTCTCTTTTAGACTTCAGTTTGGAACATGAAATCTCATGCAGAGCATATACAAAGAAAATGCATAACAAGAAAACAAACATTCATGAGCATAACATCAATACACAGAGAAAACAACACAAACCATGAGCTTGAATCAAAGCTTCATTCTATTAATTCAAATGCCTGTACATGGGTGTTCTTCATACAATATTATCTGCTTTCTCTCCTCTTCTCCTGGGTTGATAATATTACAATGCACAATGAGGGTGTCTATATCCGTTTTCCCTCTCGAACTCTAAACTATCAAATCTAGACTTAAAATCCTATCTACCAGCATTAACTAGATTAAATGCCTCCTATCTACCAAAGGACGAGGGCTTAAAGGGTCACGGTCCAATACAATATACAATGTGCCTTCATAAATGGCTTCATTAAAGACTTGCACTACAATCCCAAAGCACTTTCAAAATTTTGGGTTTGTTTATCCAACTGATCTCCGCTTGATGTGCTGGCTCGCTTGATGAGTTGGCGATGCTCTTGCATCATTTGACATGTCCAACTCTTTATCCCTGAAACTCCGACAAGGATTGGCATCAACGGTCCATATTTGTCCTCGATCCAACGGTCGAGATTGTATCAGGGTATCGCAGATCGCGATTTCGCGAGTTCTGTGGTTATTATTCTTTAACCTCTTCAACTCGCGATCCTCGAAGCCCCGAAAGGGAGTCGGATCAACGGTCCATATAACCCCTTGAGATGGATGGTCCTCCTGATTTTGGGATTTTGTGAGCCCCTTTTCTCTTTGCACTTTAAACACCATGCAGGCTTTCCTCGATCCAACGGTGGTCGGAGCCTGCGCTCAGATCTAATGCTTGATATCTATCCTCCTCTTCCTCCTGCGCTCTTCTTGATTTTATTTAGATCTGACGGCCCTCATGCTGTCGGGAATTTTGGATGGGATCCAACGATCAACGACGCTTCTCCTCCAATATTACACATCCCTTTTACTTGGAATAATTTCGACTCTGCGCTAATTCCTCCTGAGCCTATGTTGTTCCTATTTGTCCATCGATGCACACTCTGATCCGGCCATCTTCACTGTTGTACTTGCCAGCGTTTCCTTCGATCATTCGATCTTCCTGGACTTGTCTTCTATTTTCCTATTGATCATCGGTGTCACACTCTGATCCTGCCATCTTCATTGTTGTACTTGCCATCAATGACAAGCTTACGCTTCCTGTAAAACATACCAAACATCCTCTGCACTATCTCTTATGATCTTATCGAAGTTGCTCTGCAACTTCTTCCCAAAATACTTCTGGTGCCCGTCTAATACATTCTTTCTGTGTTCATGCCATCTTCATTGTTGTTCTTGCCATCAATGAAAAGCATATGCTACCTGTTAAACATTTCCAACAATATCCCCCTTTAGCATTGATGGAAACAAAGGCATTTCGAGTCTTTTCTCCCCCTTTGACATCAATCTCAAAGAGAACATGCTCCCCTTGAGAGGTTGCAGTATTTTAGGAGGTATCAGTTATTAAATAAATGCAAACTCCCCCTGACGGGATGGACTCTTTCATTTGAGGCCTATGGAATATTTGTATCTAAACCAAAGTCTTCTCTTTCTGATTCTTGGACCTGTTCATCTTCAGCTTCCACTGTATCCTCTGTGGAAAATTCAAAATTGCTCACCTCTCTTACTCGGACTCCTTTATCAATCTTCTCATGAGTGGATGACTCCCCCTGTCACTATTATCTCTCTGCTTTGGACTATTTCCCCCCTTTGTTACTAAAATATTAACTTTCCTTGACAAGGTCTTTCCTCTTGTTGTCTCTACAGGATGTCATGTACATCATATTGTACATCAGAATGTTGTTGTCCTACTTGAACACTGTGTAATTGTAGCTTGTACTTTTTAAAGAGCCCTTGGATCTCCCCATTGAATTTCATCGATCTCTATCACTGCAATTTTCATTTTTCTTCCATGATGCATTCAATCCAGGGCTTTTATGTCCATGTTCAATCACAAGAGAAAACT